>JAHBCN010000975.1:0-137728 GCA_019359885.1 Listronotus oregonensis
AAAATAAAATCAAAAAAAATAAATCTATTAAAAAATTGGTCATAAAAACTTAAAAAATTATTGCCCTTCTAGGGGTGGAGGAGTTACATCCTGTATATTTACTTAAAAGCATTAAATCCCCTCCTAGTAATGAGAAAACAAATGTTATAAATATAGCCAAGAATCATATTTTTAAGACACTTCTGTTAGTTGACCCAAAACTTTTTAACTTTAGTTTTCGTTCCCGTTCCTCTCAAAAATAAATTTTGTTAAATTTTTCAAGTCTGGTAAAAAAAAAAGTGTTTTTCTCAAGAAAAAATTGTTTTTAAAAACATCATTCCTTGGGGTATTGTAACTTGCATGCAGTCGAACAGGATCCAACCACAAGTACGCGAAAAAAGGTATGGCATTAAACATCTGCTAAAGACGGTAGGGGGAAATTTTTAAAGGATTCTTTGTTATATCCTTTTCACAAAAAAAAGGGTTCAGGCATTGTTTCCCTAAGTTATAAACCACGTACGCAATTTTGTAGATTATCCAAAAAGTAACAAAAAACCCCATTTTGATCCCAAAATATTGTTTACGGACAAGCAAATTTTTCAAGAAATGCAAAAACCAATTTCCATAACAATCATTACTGGGCCCAGGAAAACCCTCATGCGATTACAGAGCCATTTTCAGGAACAATTTTCACTGAACGTTTGGATCGGATCGTACCCGACCATTTAATTGGACCATTTTTTTTACCAGGCCCCTTAACGGACAGGATTATTGTAATTTTCTCCAAAATGGTTTCCTTTGCTTTTGAAAATGTTCCTCTTCAGTTACGGCAACAACTTTGGTTTATGCATGATGGCGCTCCCGCCCACTTTAGCATATTGGCTCGTGAGCATTTAAATAGAGCCACCAAAATCATTGGATAGGCCGTGGGGGCCCCAAAATTTTGGCCACCTAGATCGCCTGACCTGAACCCCCTAGATTTTTATTTGTGGGGACACCTAAAAACATTAGTTTATCATCACCAATTGTGCATTAGAAGCCAAAATAGAATTATTGACGGATGTGAAACTATCCAAACCCCGCAGGAAATTTTTTTAAAAGGGTTCGTAATTCAATGAGAAGAAGAGCAGAAGCCTGTAGAGGCGAGAGGTGGTCTTTCCCCAACATTTTTTGTAAATTATGTATGTATTGTATTTAATTGTTATTTTTTTTTGTTCACTAGTTTGTAAGAAAATAGTTAAAAATAAATATTTGAAAAATGTATTTAAAATTGAAAATAAAAGTTTAACACAATCAAGAATGATAATTAACGTCAGTGTCATAATGTTTACAACAACAAAACAACAATCGCTGGCAACGACAAAGCTAACTTGATTTATTTCAATAATAATTTTTCAAGATGCAATTTGGGTACATTGATTTTTTTTAATTAACGATTTCTCCCAAACGGTAAGTTTTACGGCAAAAATAAAAAGGGGTTTTTTTTGTTTATAATTGATTAAATTATTATAAAACCAAATTTTTTTCCCAAGTCTGGCGTATTTTTTTTTTGTAAAATTGTTTTGAAAATTCTATAGCTACGCCACTGGTTAAAAAAAAATTAAATGAACATCTGAAAAGTGTGTTTTTATGCCATAATCCCCTGTGCCAAAATTCAGTTAATTCAGTTCAATATCTCAAACCGTCTTTAAAAATGTATTAAAAGTGAAAATAAAAAAAATTTTCCCCCTGTATCTTAATAACTAAGCATTTTAGGGCCCACGTTTATATGAACTTTTCGACTTAAAATCGATCCAGGAATGCCCCTTTTAAATTATGACATACCATTAAAACCCCCTGATTACGTGAAAGTGCACCATTAAAATTTTTTATTATTAATTTTACGAACAAAAGTTATTTCAAAAAAGTTCTCATGGCCCCAAACCTCAAATGCAACTATCAGATATTAAATTTTTTTTAGTCGTAGACAGGAATATCAGAAAATATTAATTTTGCTGAAGAATAAAGTACATTTATTTTTGACAATATCAAAATTGTTATTAAAAAAGTTGATAAGAACTAAAAACTACGTTCAAATATGCAATTACACCCCAAATTTTATAAAAAAAAACTTTTTTTTTTTTAACTACAATAACAATGCAAATGTAAATGTAGTTACGCGAAACCCCAAAATGCACTGATAAACAAATGATTTCTTGATAAAAATTGTTTGACAGTGAATGTCAAATAAAATTTGTTAACATGCAGGTGATATTTAGGTGTGGAAGAAAAAATAGAAATTGTGTTAATCGTTGGTGATAATTATAAAACTTACAAAAAAGCAACTGAAATATTTAACAATAGACATCAGGAAAAAATATCACCATACATCAGTAACGAAAATTAGGAAAAATTCAAAACATGTGGAGATGTTAAAAAAATTTCAAACAAGCGTAAAAAAAACGTTACAACTGAAGAGATGAAGTTAAATGTAATCTATCTGCAGTGGAAAAACCTAAATTTTCCCTTCGAAAAAAAGGGATCTTCGCTTCCAAATAAAATTTGTAAAAACACAATATCAAATTCCCCAAAAAGAAAAGTTTCATCCATATAAACCACAATATATCCATACTTTAAAACCTGGAGACACGACAACGACTAGAATTTTTTTTTTTTACCAAGGAAAATTTTAAGGCTCGTTTTTTTTGGTAGGAATTTTTTTTTTTTTTTTCGAATATACAATTTTGTCCAATGGAACAGTGTCCTCGCAAAATTGTCGATGGTGGTGACCCAATCCTCACTTTACGATTAAAACTCGAGATCAATATTGGTGCGGCGTTTACAAGGAAAAATAATTTTGGGCCTTTTTTTTTTTACAATCTATGACTTCTCACTATCTAAATTTTTTACAAAATCAGTTGCATGATTTTCTTCGTGACCTTCAAGACTGAACGGCAACATTGGTACCACAAGACGGCGCAACATGTCATAGTACGATGGAATAAAAGGAATACCTTGAAAATATATTTAATGGAAGGTTAATTCATGGATATTCCGATATTTTTTGGCCAGCTAGGTCGCCAGATTTAACACCATTAAATTTTTTAAGGAGTTCAAAAGAAAAAAGGATATCAACCAGGCTATTCACGAACGTAGAACATTTGGAAAGAATTATTACGGAAACAATTCAGGGGGTAACTCCCAAATTTAAATTTGAAAGTATTGGGGGAAAAATTTTTTCTAGAACGGAAACCGTATTGTAAAAGAAAGCGAATACGTTGAAGCAATATGAATTGATGAGAAACTATTACTCTTGTTACCAAATTTTATTAATATGATTTTTGTTTTAAAATTTAAAATAAATAATTTTGTTATTTATAAAATATTTTAATGCATCATCAAAAAAATGAACGTAGAGGTTCAGAGCGTAAGGGTTATCAAATGTTTAACGAGTAAAGAGATAACTAATTAAAGTTTTCGACATTTTCAAAACCAAAAAAAGACTTTACTGTTGGGCAAAATTCATATTCTCAAACTCGTATGACTGAAACAAATGGATATCTGATGGTTGTATTTTAGTTTTTTTAATATGCAGAATTTTTTGAAAAGTAACTTTTTTCTAAAATTAATAAAAAAAAAATTTCCAAATGAAACCAATTTAAAAAAAAAAATTTAAAAATAAAAAACTTAATGTTCATCATAATAGGTGTAATTAGATTCTGGTACTTTTAACTCTAATCAACTTTTTTTAAAACAATTTTCGATATTGTCAAAAAAAAATACTTTTTTCTTCAGCAAAATTATTTTTTTTTATATACCTCGTATACAAAAAACAAATTTATCTGATGGTTTTTTTTGGTTTTGGCCATCAGAACTTTTTTGAGAATAATTTTTTTTTGTAAAATTAATAAAAAAAAAATTTCCCATATGGTGCGAACTTAAGGGGAAAATGTATATATATATATATATATATATATATATATATATATATATATATATATATATATATATATATATATATATATATATATATATATATATATATATATAAAAAAAAAAAGGGGGAGGGGGAAGTCTTGGCCGACCAGTTAAAAAAAAAAGGTAATAAATTTCTTGGGTATGGGCCCCAGGAGAGGGCCAAATTAAAGTGAAACACTTCTTGGTTTGAGCTTTCGAAAATATTTTTTCCCCCTTCTTCAGGTCTACAATAGGAAAAAAAAAAACAATAAAAAAAAAAAGCAAATCTTTCTCAATTTTTAGGGTATACTTACAACTAAATGCATTTTAAGAAGTTGGTAACATCAACAACAGCTAATTTTACAATGTATAGAATCGGGATATTGTTAAGTTTTCAAAAATTTCCCCTTATTAATGTTTCTTTTTTTAAAAGCTGATACATTTTTAAAAATTTTATAATTATTATTAAATGTAAGACTAGTACAGAATGGATGGATTTCTATACCCTTTATTCGTTTCAGGGTCTTTTTTAGTTTAACATTTTTTTTTTTAAGTTTTTTTTTTTTGGAATGCGAGTATAAGGTCCGGGCATATCTAGGTTAAAGTTAAAATATTTTAAACCCCAACGGAAAGGGGTAGATTTACTTATGACTGAATTTGCAAGTAATATGTAAAATTTAAAAATTAGTAAGGGAAAAAAAATATTTTTAAACGGGTAAATATTAGTGTCTTAATGATCCGAAGCTCTTATCTCTCACATAGGCATGTGTGTATTTTACTTTAAAAGTCTGTGTGAGTGTGTAGGTATACCCTTATCTGTCACCTAAGGGTAAGTGTTTGTGAGGTGTGTGCATGTGTAGGGGGATGTTTTAAACCCTTATCTGTCACCAAGGGGGGTTTGTGTGTGTGTATGGGTGTATATTTGGGGGGTATGTACCCCCTTATCCCCCAAAAGGGGTTTGTGTTTGTATGTGTGTTTTTTGTGTGTGTGTGTGTGTGTGTGTGTGAAAAATTCTGACCAAGAAAACACAAATTATAGATGTATGATGTTTTATCTATTCCAGATTTTATTTTTTATTTTTTACTTACAGCCCTTCGCCCATAGCATTCCATCACTTACCCCAAAAGTTATAATTAGGCCCCGTGTAGCATAAAAGTGTTAAAAATGAAAAAAAAACAAAAAAAAGGGGGGAAAGGGCCAGCCAATTTTTTAAAAAGAAGTTCAACTGAACGAAAAAAGGGGTTCCACAAAAGAATTGTTAGGTTAAAAAAGGGGAAAGTTAGGTTAAAAAGAAAAAACCCCAAAAAAAAAAAAAAACCACAGAATAAAAAAAACAAAAGTTTAAAAAAATTTAAATTTTGTTAAAAGTTATTGTTAAAATTTTTTGGGTTGATGAAAAAGAACTATTGGAATCATTGTTTGTCTTTTGTTTTAAGTTAAAATTGAGTAAGTTGGGGGTAAATGACCTTAGATTGTCAATGTCAGTTTTTTATTGATGCTGTTAGAATGTTTGTATATCTCTATCATCTCTAGAACCACTCTTTTGTTATAATTCCCTCCACACACAAAAAATTTTTGTTTTTTAAAATTAAAAAAAAATGTCCAAGTTGATTACAATGTTGAGACAATGCACAAGATTTTTTTTAATCTACAATCCCTTTTATGTTGTGTTAATCTATCTTTGAGTACTCTAGACGTTTGTCCTATATCCGCGATGGCGTGTATAGGGACAAACGTCAAATCAGATAGTTAACCCAAAAATGATTGGGGAAAGATCTGGGGCACCCAACTTTTCGGCAAACCTTTTTTAAATTTTTAAAAAAAACGAAATTTTTTGTGGGAGGCAAATGAAAAGGTGGTTCAAAAAGATGAAAAATTTAACTTCCCCAAACACAAAAAAAAACTGACATTATTTCATTTTCTAACTTACTCTTTACGGCAAAAAGGAAACAAAAAATTTTTTGGGGAATTTTTTCATCAAAAAACAAAAATAATTTTTTTTAAAACCCCGGGTTTTTTGATTTTGACCTTTTCTTTTAAAAACTTTATAACCAAAAAATATTTTTGTAACCATTTTACATTCCCCGGTTGAATTTCGGGTTCCTTCCCCATTTTTTTTTCTCTTTTTTAAAACCTTTACACTGGATAAACTCTGGAATTTTGTATGGTAATGCTAAATGGGCAAAAAAAAAAAAATTCTGGAAAAATAAAACATCACCCCCACTTTTTTGGCCCCCACCCTACAAACAAACCCACAAACAGAAACCCCAACCCTTTTCCCCATGCACCACATAACTGACGGGGTTTTAATACCCCAACCCATGCCACAACTCCTTTTATGAAGGGGTATCCTACACACCAAAACCTATTTTAAAAAACTTTTGGGGGGAAAAACTTCTGTTTTTAAAGAACCCCCATTTATGTTTAAAAAATTTTTTTCCCTTTTCTTTTTTTTCAATTTTACTATTCAGTCTTAAAAAAATTATTTCCCCAGTTTTCAATATTAACAAATTACCCCCGGACTTCCGCTTAAAAAATAAAAAAAAAATCTGTTAAAAAAAACCCCTGAAATAAAAATTTGTCTTTAAAACCTTTTTAAAATTTTAAATTTTTTTAAAAAAAAAAATGGTTTTGGTTTTTAAAAATTTTGGGGAAAAACGTACCTGATTATTGAAAAACTTTGTTATTTTTAACCTTTTAAATTTTGGGGGGCCCGGAAGGGGTACCCCCTTTTTTTGTATTTTTTTATTTGGGGAACCCGAAGGAAAAAATTTGGGGAAATTGAAATTTGGTTTTCCCCACAACCCCCCCCCGGGCCCCGGTACGGGGAAAAACCTTTGTTTATATATATATATATATATATATATATATATATATATATATATATATATATATATATATATATATATATATAAAATTAATCTTCTTGAGCCTTGTTATAAATAATAAAAAAAGGGTTTAAAAAATTCTTTGGGCATAATCCTTAATAAATGAAAAAAAATAAAATACCCCTAAAGGTATGATTACTAAGGTTGGTTGTTTTAAAATTGAGGCCTTTATAAAAAGAATAGAAATTAAAAAAAAACAATATTTTAAATTTATGGTTTAATTAATAATAATAAAAACACCATTTTATTATTACAATGTTGTTAAAAATATCATAATGATAACATAATAAAAATTTTCTTTCTTTATTTTTTATGCCTCTTAGGACTTGTCCAAATAATGTAAAAGACAAGCTTTAAAGGGCAATTAAAGGAACCGACCAAAACCACAATACCATTTGAAAAATATTAACATTATTAAATAATTTGCCTTTCATTTACTTATCATGGAAAAGCTCTGAAAGTCTGTAATTTTAAATTCCCCCTTCCAAATCGCTGAACTAAAAAAAGTAATTATTTTTGTGGCTATCTCAATATCTGGAAAGGGGAATCTTTTTGTGGGGTCCAGACGAAAAAAAAATTCAGACATCGTTTTTTTTTGGGTCACCCTAATATATATATATATATATATATATATATATATATATATATATATATATATATATATATATATATATATATATATATAAATAAAATTTAAATTCTTCTTGAGCCTTGTTATAAATAATAACAAAAAGGTAGAAATTCTTTGGGCATAGAGGCTCCTTAATAAATGAAAGAAAAAAAAAAATATCCTAAAAGGTATGATTACTAAGGTTGGTTTTTTTTAAAATTACGGGCCTCGTATAGAAGAAAAAGAAAGTTAAAAAATCGTTTTCTTGAAATTTTAAATGAAAGGAATGTTTATTTAACTTAAATCAAAAAAGTGAATTAAATTTGCAACAAAAACATCGAAATCGCTAGTCGATATTTTTATTTTTTTAAAAAGTTATTGTCAAAAGAACGTTTTGTTTTTACTAAATTTGTTGAAAAAAAAAAAAATTTATTTTCATATTTTATTGATCAATGCCATGAAAAAAAAATAAATATTTTTAAACAATATTTTAATTATAGTTTAATTAATAATAATAATAATAAAACACCATTTTATTATTACAATGTTGTTAAAAATAT
This sequence comes from Listronotus oregonensis, assembly GCA_019359885.1. Taxonomy (NCBI): domain Eukaryota; kingdom Metazoa; phylum Arthropoda; class Insecta; order Coleoptera; family Curculionidae; genus Listronotus; species Listronotus oregonensis. The sequence goes on from JAHBCN010000975.1 coordinate 7,975, forward strand.
CATAATGATAACATAATAAAAATTTTCTTTGCTATTTTTATGCCTCTTTTAAAATTTTATCTAAATTAAGGATTTAGGACTTGTCCAAATAATGTAAAAGACAACTTTAAATAATTAAAGCCAACCGACCAAAACCACAATACCATTTGAAAAATATTAACATTATTAAATAGATGTTGCCTTTCATCTACTTATCATGGAGAAGCTCTAAAGTCTGTAATTTTTTAAATTCTGCATATCCAAATCGCTGAACTCAAAAAAGTAGATTATTTTTTGGCTACCTAGACTCCCCCGATATGACGGAGTTGGAATTTTTCTTGTGGTCAAATATTAAAAACATTTAACAAACATGATCAACTACTGAAAATAACCTAATCGAGCGAATTTAAAATGCAAAAGCTTCCTTTTACGAATGGAAAAACGAAGCTGCTGTTTTTTAATACTTTAGAAGAACCAACCAGTTGCATTTTGCAAAATTGCATAACGGGAGCCATTTTAAACATTTTAAGGCTACTTTGAGTATTTAATTTTATTACTTTTGTTTTTTTGATTTTGGCTTTATCCATACAGCTAGTCTCAGGGTGTAAATGATGTTCATTTTTTTAATTCTTTATTATTATCAATATTCTTATTTTTATGGTTTTATTACTATTATTATTATTAATTAAATTATAAATATAATGTATATTTTTTTAAACAAATTTAGTAAAAACGTTCTTTCGGCGATAGCTTTTAAACAAAATATATAGACATGCCGTTTTTTTTTTTTTGTTTCAAATTTAATGTTATTTTTTGTTTTTGATAATATAACTGTAAATTCCATTTACAATTTTAATAAAAAATAAAAAAAACCTTTCTAAGTAGCGCCCTCTGGCAGGAGCAGCAAACCCAATCTGGCAAGAGTTTTTTTTTTCTAATCAAAAAAAGCTTGCTTTTAAAACAAAAACTAGTTTGCAAAAAATTCTATAAAGGCAACCAAAATTGTAGGCATCTTTAAGCAGTAAAACTTTTTTTTTTTACTAAAGCCCTACAATAAAATGTCAATATATAAAAAGGTGCATAATTTTAGTAACATTACTGCGATAATATATTTTTTTTAACTTATATTGGGCTACTTTTTGAGCACAGAGGCCCAAAAAAATAAAAATAAAAAATTTCCGGTTGGTAGGTACGGGGTTTGGGTTTTCTTTAAAATTACGAAGGCTCAAATAAGAGAGTACACGTGTATCATCTATGTTGGGAATGATCACCCCCTGTAGACCGTAGATATGCGTATATGTCTATAATCAAATTTATCCAGTTTTCGTTAAAAACAAATAACTGAATCGTAAAGTATACTGCAAACTTTATGTGTGTGGTTTTACTATAATCTATGTTTTAGGGTTTACAAATTTGCAGATTTGGTTAAAAGTTCAGAACCCAATGCAGTAAAAACAATTCTTCCTGTATGGCCTAGATTTTATAGCGTTTTAGCAACAGATTCAGACAATAAAGTCAGAGAGGCTACTTACAATGTTCATCATCAATTAGTAACAAAACTTCGACGTAGTATTGCTCCATATTTGAAACAAATTATGGGTCCATGGTTTACCTCCCAGTATGACACCTATCCACCAGCGGCCACAGCAGCTGTTCAATCCTTTAAAGTATGTATAAAAAGCTCCATTAATTAAAAATTATAATTTTACTTTTCTTTATGGCGGTTTTTGGAATAGCTGTTCACTGCTGACTTCTGTATTCTGTCAAAGCTCACCTGTCACTTTTCAAAAACCACGTGACTTAACAATAAGGTGATAACTGTAAAATACACTGCACGGTACTCGAGTTAGGATTCTAAATAAAATTGCAAGCGCAACATCTTTCTCGGCCTCCGTTTGGGATGTATCGACTATAAACAAATTTTAACCCTTAAGTTGATTAAACTTAAAACTTTTGTTAATGTTAGATTACAAAGTTGCCGTATGCCAATCAATTAATGTGAACTGCCCTAGAAAGTATGCGTGTTTAAACCATTTGGCAGTTTTTGCGCTGACATGTCTTGCTGCGGGTACTTTTTCTTTAAAATTCAATAAAACAAGTAACAACTTTTTTCTAAAGAACGCTGCAATTTGTGTGTATTGTTATTTTTTGTTTTTTCTACCAAATAGCAAATATACAGGATTTGTCAAGAAAAATTATTTAAAACTCCTTTTTTATCAAATTTTTAGAAATCACATGCTGAGTAATGCAGTTTTTACATTTTACTCTTTGCTAACAATATTCTACTGGTATTTTTCCATGCAAAAGAACTTTAAATATAACCCTTAAAAGTTATTTTGAAAATTATACCAATACTGGTGTTTATATATCATCATTGTAGTAGTTATAGTTAGGCACATTATTTATTAATAGATTCGGAAAAAATAAAAAGCTAAATATTATGGCAAGAATGGACAAAAAATACAGGGTGGCCGGCCATATTTTGACCCATTTTAATCGAGAATAACTTTGGAAGAAATAAAGGTATTAAGATGCGGTTTTTGCAGATGCACTTATATTTCTTTAAAGTTTATTCTCGTACCTTCACGATTTTATTGTGAGATTCCATTAGCTCAAAAACAAAATGGCCGATTTTCCATTATATGACAACTATGTTATTTTAAATGGAACACCCTGTATATGTTTCTATATTTTCAAAATTTAATCTTTCCCCTTTAAAAAAATGTAACACAAGCTATGGTTATCTCAAAAAACAACGTATTTATTGACCTTCGAAAAATTGACTGCATGTCGACCAACAATATTATTTAACAATTAAAATTTGCTTCATATGTTACAAAAAAGGATCGCCAAAGGTTTAGGTTATTCACAAAATAATAGTTACAATAAGGCTACATTTCTTTTTAAAAAACCAATGTAAATGTTGAAAAACTTCGACGCACTAATTTAAATTCGAAAAAATTTATTAAAACTATAAACTAAAAATTCTTCAGGAATATTTTCTATTATGTTTCGGATATTTACTTTTAATTGCTATTCATTTTGAGGTAGTGGACAATAACACCTCTCTTTCACATATCCCCACAGAAGAAAATCTGGAACAGTCAAATCTGGTGAACGAGGTGGCCAGGAAATAGGGCCTCCTCTTCCAATCCACCGGTTTCAAAAACGTTGGTCAGTAATCCTTGGTAATGTTAGCATAATGTGGTGTAGCTCCATCTTGTTGAAAATAGACGAAATTCAATAGATTTTCTTCTTGCAATTGGGGATAAAAATATTTCAGCATATCAACGTAAGTCCAAGAGGTTACAGTTAGTTCATGAAAAAAATGGCCCATAAATTTTTGCTTTGACATACCACCAGACTGTGACTTTTGGCGAATCTCTAACGTGTTCGTTATATTGTCGAGGATTTTCTATTGCCCAAAACCTGCAGTTATGCTTATTTACTTTTCCATTGAGGTGAAATGTGGCTTCGTCTGACATTAGTCTATCCAAAAAATGTATTTGTTCCTTACTAAATTTTTAATTCTCTGGCAAAATTCCACCCTTTGTGGAAAATCAGTTTCTTTATTTCTTTTTAACATTTGAATTTTGTATGGCTTTAATTTAAGTTCTTTTTCATGATTTCTTGTACTGTAGTTTTGGAATATGGACTGAACTTGAGATTTTCTTGTTGACGATGTTGGATCTTCCTGAGTTATCTCAGAATTTGTAACGTTTTATTTAGCAAATTCTCATTGTTTACTAATTTCTTTTTACGGGCTAAAGATCCTGTACTCCAGAATTTTCTGTACCAGATATTAATTGATTTTTTTGTGGGTGGAGCTTTATTAAACATGTTTCTAAATCTTCGCTGGGTTTCTTTTACTGATTTGGTTCCGGCAAACATAATAACACATTTTCCTTTTTCGCTTAACGAGAACATTTTGCGCTTCCTAAATAAAATAACTTGTCAAAAATGACCAACAATGGCTGACAATGAGGCTTGTTGTTGTTATGGAAACGAGATAACTTTGTTTCCACAGGCGACTTTTCAAAAAATCCTTTTAAAATAATATTCCTATTCGACATACAGTCAATTCTTTGGAGGTCAATAAATGCGTTATTTTGTAAGATAACCATAGCTTGTGTTACATTTTTTTAAAGGGGAAAGATTAAATTTTAAAAATATTGAAACATATACAGGGTGTTCCATTTAAAATAACTAAGTTGTCCTATATCGGAAAATCGGCCATTTTGTTTTTGAGCTAATGGAATGTCACATAAAAATGGTAAAGATACGAGAATAAACTTTAAAGAAATATAAGTATATTTGCAAAAACCGCATCTTGATATCTTTATTTGTTCAAAATTTATTCGCGATCAAAATGGGTCAAAATATGGACGGCCACCCTGTATCTTGGAAGTATAGAGGATAACCCGTAATTACTTTTGTATCAGTGTATTTTTTCTCTGGTAGTTAATGATTTGTTTAGTTATTTAATACTACACAGTGCATTTAAAAAGTTCCGGGACTGATGTTCTGCAGACGGTACAAGTGGTGCCATCTATGGAACAACAATTGATCTACATAGTTTAAGTTGTCTTCTATTGTCCACAATTAGTTCCATGACGATCGCTTTACTATACACTGTCAGCTGTTGTATATTCGCACGAGTGTTTAGAATGCTTGTCGGTGTTGTAAAAATGGAACAGCGTGGTGCGATCAAATTTTGTTTTAAACTCGGTAAGACGGCTACAGAAACCTTCGAAATGTTGAAAATCGCGTACGGGGACGACTGTTTGAGCAGAAGTACGGTGTTTGAGTGGTACTCGAGGTTTAAAAGTGGACGTGAATCCTTAGAAGACGATTTTGTAGCGTCCGACCCTCAACAAGTCGCACCAACGAAAACATTGCTCGTGTGCACGCTGTGCTGGAAAAAAATCGAATGAGTGGGAACGACATTGCACACAAGCTAGGTATTTCATTCACACTCATTCTTCGATGCAGCACAGCGCGCACACCAGCAATGTTTTCGTTGGTCGCTTTTTAACCCGAGATCGTCTTCTGGTCACGTCCCCTAAAACCTCGGGCCTCAAACCCCACTTTTGCTCAAGCGTCGTCCCCGGACCCATTTTAGGGTTTTTGTAACAAAACCTGGCTAGGCCCGATCGCACCATGCTTTCCATTTTTTAAAAACCATTCTAAGCGTCCAAAAACGCTGAAAAAGTGTAAAAGCGATTGTCATGGAACTAATTGTAGACGATAGGGGCACCTCCAACTATGTAGATCAAGCGTTTTGATAGGTGGCCCCTACCCTCTCAGAACATGCTCTGCTAATGCCTGTGTATGTCTGGTTGTTTTTTTTTTTTAGTCTGGTTTTCCTTCACATAAATAAGTTTAAGTAATAGGGGTTTTGGGGAACCCAAAATTAGATAAAATAATTTAAACTATATTTTTTTTGGAGTAGTGGCCAAATACCAATAAAAAAAAATACGTACTTGTATTTATAAAGTTATAATATTTTTAGGAACATTTTCTGAAGCTAAATTTCAAGAAGCAATTATTTTCTTCAGGGGAAATTTTTTTTTACATTTATGAAAACTTGTTAGGTCAAATAGATCAAACTGTTACTGCTAATTCGATTACGCCCAAGATGCTGATGGAAGATTTGAAAGAATATTAATATCCTGTCTTCAGGGCTATTCACTGTACCTACAGACAATTCCAGAGGAAAAAATAAAAGAATCAGCTCAGTTAAATTGCAAAATTATTTCAAATAGTAAATTTTGGAAATTGGCAAAAGTAATATTTCTCTAGTAAGGTCAGCATGGTTTCAAGTTTGTAATGCTTCTTACAAAAGGGCTAAATTTTATTAAAAAATAAAAACAAGTTTTAAATACAGCTTTGGGCTGCTTGAATGATGAAGATCCTGTTGTATTACCTCACGTTTGGGAATGTGTTTTACTTTCAACATCAGTAATATCTGTAAGTTTAATATAATTACTTTAACCTTCAATTTTGGCATACATGTGGTTTTTTAAAAATTGATGTTTAGTTCTTTATCATAAAATTTTAAAAAAAATTTTTAATATTTTTTACCGCTATTTTTCCTTAAACGATTCTGCTAATGATTTAAATTTTTCAGGGTATAATTTTAGGCAAAATTTTTTGGGTATATATTATTAGTATTCTTGGGTATGGGTTTTTCTAAATTTATAATTAAAACAAATTATTCCAAAAAAATTGTTGACGTTTCGCTTCTCATGGTGAGCTTTTTCAAAAGATGTATTGTTTTCGGGGATTACTTCAATATACGTTTCTTAATTATTGAATAAACATTTACAGATTCTACTTAATTTATATAAAAAAACCATCTCAAGACAGTTAACGACACATTTAGAATTAAACTAATTAATCAATTAACTGTGCACACCCTGAATTAAACTGCTGTTTGTTCAAATATTTTGTTTTAATGAGAATGCAAGACTATTTAATGTTTGAATTATTTTTTTCTTTAGATCTAAGTTTTTATTTTTATATTGGTATTTTATGGCCATGGGAAAAAGAGATTACTTTTCTGGTTTTATTTTATTTAGCTTATTTACTTTTATAATATGTATTTTACATTTTATACAGTTTGGGGTAAATGTTTTGAATTCTGATGAAAGCTATTTTAACAAATTAGGTTATGGTTTTGGCTTAAATTTTTGATGTCTTGCTTGTTATTGACACCTTCTTGTTCCTTTTTTATTTAAATCATTTCTTTCACCAAAAGTTTGTGATAGTTTCGGTCATGGGTGACTACCTTAGTATTTACAAAATTAAACTCATGCTTTTGATTGGCTTCATGTGTATTCTTGTGTATTTATGACCGTTAAGCCTGCTGTCCAAGTATTGTGTTGTCATGCCGATGTACTTTTTTGGACAGTTTAGGCAAGGTATTGAATATATTACATTGGACTTCTTTTTGGTAGGCACCTCGGTTTTTAAAGGACTATAAAGAGTAGATAAGAGCTTCGGTGCTTTATGACATAAAATATATTGTGGTTTTTAAGTATGTAACTAGTTTTTTCTGACAGGTATCGCGGTATATTTTTTAGGATTTTCTGCGTTTGTAAGGCTCTTCAGGGATCTAGTTTGGTTGTAAAATTTATGAGTTCGTTTTTTAATTATTCTGTTGATTTGCTTTATTGGAAAGTTGTTTTGTTTTAAAGTTTTTCCTACTTTATTTGGTGTTTCTGTGGGAATTCTGGTGAGGTTAAAGTTATCGCCCTATCGGCCAAGCCGATGATGACACTATTTTTTTGGGAAGGAGGGTGGTGTGAATTGCAATTCAGATAACGATCTGACCATGTATTTTTCGTAAACCATTTTGTTCTAAAATTTCCATTATTTTCATTTTTTATTAATGTCAGGTCAACAAAATTTATTTCATTGTTATTTTCCATTTCAGACGTGAATTGAAGTTTATGGTGAAAATCATTAAAACACTAAAGGATTTACAATTTGGTTTTCAGGTACTGTAGTAAGACAATCATCAACGTATCTTTTAAAGAATAATACTGGTATATTTATTTTGGTTAAAATTTTATCTTCGAAATACTCCATAACCAATTGCGCAACCGTTGGTGATATGGGAGAACCCACTGCACTGCCATCCAATTGCTGGTAAAAAGTGTTTTTGTATTGGAAGTAGTTATTAGATAATGTCAAATTTAATACTTCCATAAAAAGATCCCGAGTTAAGCTAGTGGGTTCTTTTTAAAGGTTCCATTTTTCTTTAACTGTTTGGTTTAACGGTTCATTCGGAATATTTTTATATAAGGATACGACATCTAGTGATATCAGTTTATAATTTTTTCGTACATTTATCGTATTTATAAAATCTTTTAAACTAAATAAATATTTTATGTAATAGTTATTTTTGCATGTAATATTGGAAATTATCTGACTTAGATGTTTAGATAATTTATAAAATAGCGATTGGATGCTGGATACAATGGGTCTCAGGGGGTTGTTTGGTTTGTGCAGCTTAGGTAATCCATATATTTTAGGTGAAATAGCATTATGTATCATAAATTTTTTCGATTGAGATTCAGATATTAGTTTTTTAATGTTTTTAATACCTTGCCTAAACTGCTCAAAAAGGTATATCGGCATGACAATACAATACTTGGACAGCAGGCTTAACGGGCATAAATACACAAAAAACCCTTCTACAGCTTCACACAAGCATGAAACCAATCAAAAACCTGAGTTTGATTTTACAAATACTAAGGTACTCACCCAAGACCGAAACTATCACAAGCTTCTGGTAAAAGAGATGATTCATATAAAAAAGGAACCAGAAGTTGTTAATGGCAAGCATGACATCAAAAATCTGGGCCAAATTTACCATAACCTAATTTGTTAAAGATAGCTTTTATTAGAATTTAAAACATTCACCTCAAACTGTATATTTTTTTTCTTTTTCTGTATATTTTATAAAAGTAAATTAGTTAAATAAAATAAAACCAGAAAAATATTTTTTTCCACTGGCGATAAAATACCATTATAATAAATAAAAACTAATTCGAATATTAAAATAGTCTTGCGTTTTCATGAAAATAAAATATGTGAACAAACAACAATCAATTTCGAGATGCGTACAGTAAAGTGAGTAATCAGTTTAATTTTAAATCTGTCGTTAACTGTCTGGTGGTTTTTTTATAAATTAAGTAAAATCTGTAAAAAAAATTTAGTAATTAAGAAACGTATATCGTAGGTAACCTCCGAAAACAATACATCTTAAAAAAGCCCACCATAATGAGCAAAACGTCTACAATTTTTTGGAATAAATTGTTTTAATTATAGGAATCTATATATTTATGTATATACAGGGTGCCACAGATTCGAGTGCATGCATGGGGATTTCGGAAACCGTAAGATATACGAAGTCGGTTAAATTATGGCAAAGTTGCCATTTGGTTCTAACACATGCCGATTAGAAACTTGTAAAATTTCGAGTACTTCCGGAGATATCCGGAAAAAACCGAAATTTGCTGATTTCGTTTTAATTTTTTTTTCTGACGTTATTTAAAGAGATATGAAAAAAAAAAAGAAAAAGACAATGATGTATAACACTTAATATTTTTCTGTTAAATAAACATATTTTCCATAAGAGACAATGAGTGAGACAAGGAACGCGCATCATTTCTTATAGGGGCGTTCCATATTTGTTAATAAATATTAAGTGTTATACATTTTTGTAATTGGGATAATAAGAGGTTCAAAAAAATTTAATAAAAAACTTAGGTCCGTATTTAAAAAAATAAAGATGATGATGGTCTAACGAAAACGAAACGTCGGCGTCGTACGGAAAATCTCTCAACGCTGTTTTTGTAGAGCAAAAAGTAGAATAAGAAAGTGTCTTTTGTTTTTCCATATCTCTTTAAATAACGTCAGAAAAACATAAAAACGAAATCAGAAAATTTCGTTTTTTTCCGGATATCTCCGAAAGTACTCAGAATTTTACTACTTTCTAATCGGCATGTTGTTAAGCACCTAAATGCGCAATTTTGCCATGATTTAACCGACTTCTATCTCTTACGGTTTTGAATCCCCATGCATGCACTCAATCTGTGGCACCAATTATATATATATATATATATATATATATATATATATATATATATATATATATATATATATATATATATATATTTTAATATATATTTAAAAATTTAATATAATATAAATTTTTTTTTTCAATTTTCTTAAACCTTTAAATAAGTTTCTGTTTTTAGGTATAGGTTTTTGTTATTTGTTATTTAAGGAAACACATTACTTTGACGTTTCGCCCATTATATTGGGCTTTTTCAAAAAATCATTTATTTTTGGTTATCAACCTAAAAACAGAACAAAATTAACCATAGATTTTACATATACATAAAAGAAAAACAAACAACAAAAACATACACGACTTACAATGGCACTACGATGATTTAATATACATTTAAAAACATTGTTTTAATAATTTTTAATCATACACCTTGGTAATCGGACTATTTAAATTGTATTGGTACAAATAACTTAGAATATGTTAAAAAATGCTTATATTTTATTTTTTGTTATTAGGAATTTTAGATTTATAAGAAAAGTAATGTTGATTTTATTTGTTATTTTTTTTTTATTTAGATTTAATTTATAAAAGTAATTTACAACATTTATATACAGGTTGGTTTAAAAATTAGCGGTTAGGATGGTTAACATATTAGATTATGATATATGTGGCTAAGGTTGCTGATATCTTGTTTGTCATTGAGAGCTTGTGGTTCTTTTTTTATATGAATCATTTCCTTAATTAAAAGTTTCTGGTGATGATTTTCTTGGGTAAGAATTGCAGTGTTTTTTAAAATCAATTCATGTTTCAAATTTGCTTCATGTTTGTGTAAGCTGTAAGAAGCGTTTTCGTATATTTGTGCCCATTAAGTCTGCTATCAAGATTTGTGTTGTTTTACCAATATATTTTTTGGGCAATTTAAACATGGAATTGAGTAAACCAGGTTTGACTTTTTTCTTAGGGACTTGGCTCTTTAAGGGTGTAAATAGTGATGATAAAAGGTTTTGGGCCTTGTGGCATACAACTATGTCATGTTTTGCCAGAATATATTTTATTTTTCGGACAATTCCTGGGAGTATGGCATGGCAACATATTTTTTTACCCTGTCAGTAACTGTGATATTTTAGTATTATTTTTATTGTTGTAAAATTTAAAAGTGCGTTGTTTGATAATTTTGTTTATTTGTTTAATGGGAAAATTATTTTCTTTCAAAAGTGTTTCTAACTTTTTTAAAATTTGTGGACGTAGTTCTGGTGAAGTTGAATTTTAATGCCTATCAGTTAAACCAATTATTACACTATTTTTGTGAAATTGGGTGATTTGAGTTATAATTTAAATAACGTCCTGACCAAGTATTTTTTGTGTACCATTTAGTTTTAAGGTATTCGCTATTTTCACTTCTTATTAAGGTTAAGTCGAGAAAATTAATTTCATTATTAATTTCGATTTCAGACGTAAATTGTATTTTAGGGTGAAAATAATTGAATAAATTCACTAGCTCATCTACTGACTTGATGGTAATGCTGTTAAGCAGTCGTCAACATATCTTTTAAAGAAGATTATTGGAATGCTGATATTATTAGTATTTTTCTTCTAAGTATTCCATAACAAGTTGGGCAACAGTTGAAGTTGGTGGGCCCGATATTTTTCAACTTTTTGCCCAATGTTTATGGAATCTTAAAAATTAAAAAATACTAAATAAATTCTTTTAAAAAATTTAACCTTTAACAAAAAATAAAATAAAAGATTTTAAATTTTTCAAATATTTCTTTTTAAAATATCCCTTAAGAGTTTTTGGATTTCTATTTAAAAATTAAAAAAAATTAAAAAAAATGTAAAAATACTGCGAAGTTATTTTTTTGCCCAATTTAAATTGGTAATTTGGTTTTTTGATACAAAAAATTTTTGAAAAGTTAGAAAGAAAAAATTTCCTTAAATAAAAAAATTCCCCAAAGGAAAAAAGAAATTTTAAAAATTTTAATTAATAATTAAAAAATATTTAAATAATTTATATATAAAAATAAAAAAAAAAAATATTTTTAAAAATAAATTTTTAAAAACAATTTAAGGTTATTATTCCATCCAAAAAAAACACTTTTAATTGAGCTTAAAAACCTTTTGGTGCAATATGAAAAAAAAACCTTGCAGGAATAAAACTCTAAAAACAACGGCTAACATGATCAAAAACCAAATCAGGGGACTTTTTTTTTTATTAAAATTTTTTAAAAAATTTTAATTTAAATAGGAAGTTCTTGGGGGGTGGCATTAGTCATTTTCGATTAACATGTTGCGGTAAGTTTTAATATGTTAGTCTTTTATCTCATGTAACCAAGGTTTTTTACATATTGCAGCCTTGAAAAAGGAAATAAATTTTCCGAAAGCTCGGGACTGCTAAAAAGTGTTTAACTTTTAATAAGGCATAAAGACCGAATCCCTAATAACCTTCCAGTTGTTTATTCAATTATCGGTCAAGATTTTACATTTCTATATATATATATATATATATATATATATATATATATATATATATATATATATATATATATATATATATATATATATATATATATATATATTATATATATATATATTTATATATTTAACTCCAATATTACATTTTTTTAAGGATTGGTGGAAGTATGTTCATATTGATAAATTTTTTATTCCACAATTATTAGAAGTTTTAAAGCATGCTGGCCAAGGCAATGCTATTATTATTTACCCAAATTTACTGCCCTTACTGTCAAATTTACCTCCAATGGAAGAACAAAAGGCAACTTTATTTTATAGCAGATTTTTTGAAAATATGCTTTTGGGGTAATAATGATTTATGTATTTTTTTAACAGTAGTTATTAAATTATATATATTTTTTTTAGTTTAAGAAGTAAGTCTGTCGCTAACAGTAAATCGGAATCAACAGCTATAGCGACGGCATTTATCGAATGTCTTCAATTTCTTATAGTCAAAAAACCAGATAATAACATATGCAAATCATTGATTAAGAATCAGTTGGTGTCAACTATTCAATGGTGTCTTACAGATAGTAGTTCCTGTTACAAGACTATTTTTATTCAGACGTCAATGTTTATTCAATATTTAAGTCGGTGTAGTAACTCAGAACTTCAATCTTTAATTACCTTTTTTTTTGGTGAAATTCGACATATGTTTAGTGTTTTACTCCAACCTGCTTCAGCAAGCGTTTATAACATTTTACTAGTGTCGGAGAGGCAAATTGAGTTTGTGCGATCACTTAAGCAAGTTATTCGGTCCAAAAAAAACAGCCATGTTAAATTTGCTTCTGAAGAAAGTGAGAAATCTTTGATCAATAAAAAATGTAAAGAAAACATAACGCAAAATAAATTATATTTGGAATTAATTAATCAACTTGCCGTCAACATTTTTCAAGATTATATAAACTATACATCAATAAACTCGTCACAGGATTTACTTGACAGGATATACTCACTTATTATGGAATTTGACACAAAGATGTTTTTTGATAGTTTACTGGAAAAAATACAAAGGGATACAGCTGATTCAAACGTTAATTATTTGGATATTTATAATTTTTTTTGAAAAAATGGCTTGCTACTGAAACTATTTATTGCAAAAACGTGATAAATATTATATTTTTACTGCTAACCTACCTACCAAACGAGGAAAAAGAAATTATTTTAGACGATTTAATTAAGGTATGTATAATAGTCATACTTAAGTAGACGTAATCGTAGAGACAGTATTCATTTCGACTTAATTAATGATTTGCTTCCTATAATAATACTTTAAGAGCCAATAGATTACAAGAAAAATAGTTAATAAAGAAACTAGGACAAGAAGTGTTTATTTATTGCTTAAAACTTAACAAAATTAATAAAAACTTATTAACAGTCAATTTTAGCCATTTAAAGTTGCTACTTTTAATAGAGAGAATGGCTTCCAAATAAATTTTTACAGTAATCAAGTGTTTTTTACGTTTTTATGGTACTTACCAAGATAACGTATATTAAAGCTTATGCTTTTTTTTCAAATTTTTAACTTGGTTTAAGTTAACACGTGGTTTTATAATCCGTGATTTGCAAAGCAGCCTCGCTTCCATTTTTAAAATTTTTTTTTACTGGCATGTTTAAAACATTATTTTTATATTTTAATTTCTTTTTTTGAGGTTATATGGATTTTTGATTTTTATCTTAAAATACCCTCTACGAATGTAATATTCCAAGTATAATGATTTTTTTTTTGATTGACCAGATCTTTTTTTTTAGTAAGCCTAGGTACTAGCTACCACGGGTGCAGTAGAAAACAAATGACGTATATTCCTCTATAGTAAATCGCTCGTTAAAAAGGAATTATCTATATAAATACTTCCCTTCCTATGAAGGAAGTCTTGTAAGTTTTGTAATAGCGCAAAAATCAAGCCCTAAGGCAACAAACATTATTTTTGTCTGTTGGACTGTTCATCTTTCAGTATTCTTTAGTTAAAAAGCTTAAAAAAAAATATGAAAGAAAGGTATAAATCGTTTTGCTGTAAGACATACAGGCATGGATTTTATGGCTTGGCCGTAATAAAATATAACTTTTTAGCCTTCATATATTAAAATCAATTAAACTGCATATATTATACCTATTATAAAAGTTATTTTGAATGCTGTGTACATTATTAATATGTAATAAATAAAAAGGGGCTTGTCACATGAAGAAGTTTACCGACGGTCACCCATCGATATGATTTTTTGCGTTTACCGTGCATAATATATCAAAAAACAAATTCTAAGGTTGGTATATAAAACACTAGCTTTTTGCCCGAGACTCCTTTCGCGTGGACTACAAGATTTTAGCTGTTGTTTTTTACCGTTCTCGAGGAATATTGCTCCTTCCCTCAGTTCCTAGTGTCCCGTTACATAACTTTTCCCGTGCCCCGTCTTCCGCGACAATTAAAGGGGGTGCCTTGCGATGCAGCATTTTTTTTTAATTTATCCTTTTTCATTTATTATTATTTTCTGATATAAATGGCGTTTGCGAGTGAGCTCGTAAGAATTTTTCATACAAACTTTCACCCTCCCTTTTAACCCCACAGGGGATAAAGTAACTAAGATACTACCACCTTCCATTTTTCTAGGCAATTACCAGCCTAATTACCAACTCCCATATTTATAAATTCCAAAAATTTTATGATAGATCATTATTAATCAAAATCAGTACCCTACATACCAATTTTCGTACTTCTTAGTCTAGAAATGACGAGGTTTCATACGCTTCTATATAATATATCTAGATTAGAAAAATTTTAGAGAACGTTAAATTTATTTCTAGAAATAAAACATTAATAATAATATGCCTAAATAGGTATAACAACCTAAGTTACATTTTTTGGTCAATTCTCTGCTGCTGTTCTCTTTCGTATCAAATACAATTTCCGTATATAGTTTTTTTTCATTATAAAAAGTTTAAACGAAAAGACACGAATAGTAAAAATATCTTCAAAGCAAATAAGTATAATTTAATCTGATCCTTTATTCTCCATATCTGTCAGCAAGGTCAACGCCGTCTCCAAACACCTGTGTGTTCAAATATATGCGGCGTTGCCACGATTGGTCTGCAAACGTAATGTTTAGATTTAAATAAATCCTCAAGTTTTCTTTTATTTCAAAAACGTAAAAAAGACATATAAATCAATAAAATCATTGTATCTTGCCCAAATAGGGCTTGGTTCAGACTTTTGTGTTATAATTACGAAGTTATATGTTATTTTACGAATTTATTTTTAACAATTTGCAACTCATAGTTACCTTAGTTTGCTTTAATGAATTTTAATAACAAAAATTGTAATAAAACACAAGAAAGACGACAAATTAAATTTTCATATATCTACAGTGGCGTATCCAGAAAAAAGTATTGGGGGCCAATCCGAAAAATCCGACAAACCTAAAAGAACAAGGATTCGGCGCCCTCTTAAATGGCAAATGGAGAGCCCCTCTCCCACTTGCTACGGCCCAGGTCTTAAAAAAAATTCTCCATCCTTTGGGGGGAGACAAATGCTCCCTTGCTCTCCCCCCCGGTTACGCCACTGTATATCTTTTTTTGCGTCTATTAATATAAAAATCCAAGGAGATATGGTTGTGCATCTTGAGCAAATGGTAACGGAATATAATCATAATAAATCACAGTATTAGTCATTTAAGTTATTGATAAGTAGTTATAGTGGAATCATCTTGGTTAAAATGTCACATATTTGTTATTAAACATTGCATCTTATGATTTTTATTAAAACTTTTGGAAAATAACAGGCTTCCCCAGCGAAGTTCAGAAACGGACACGCTTAGTGATTGGATGGGTTACAGCCAGTGAACACCGTATTCCGATGGGTGTGCTAGTAATCCAAGTTAAATTAGGTCACGCCTGGCTGATTTTACCACATGTAAATGGGGGGTAGTTCAGAGTTGGTAGTTATTTGTATATTTTCTTGGTGGTACTATCGTGTTGTTTTTAAAAGGTTTAGTGATTGGATGGGTTACAGCCAGTGAACACCGTAATCCGATGGGTGTGCTAATAATCCACGAAATTATAGGTCACGCCTGGCTGATTTTACCACATGTAAATGGGGGGTAGTTCAGAGTTAGTAGTTATTTGTATATTTTCTTGGTGGTACTATCGTGTTGTTTTTAAAAGGTGCTGTGAAAATACCTAATCTGCATATTTTGGATAACGTTAACCCAACTGGAAAATAACGGGTTAAACATCTCGGCATCCACGGTACCTAGTACTTAGGCTTTGTGGGCTATTATAAAGTTTAAAAAAATATAAGAAAATAAATATTGATCTAAAGTCCTTAATATAGTGTACGGAAACATTTATTATTTTTGTTTCGAATAGGTGTTAAAGGTATATTAGATATAGAACAATAAGGTTACCAAATATTTATATTGGATTGGACTGCGGATTTCTATAAAAAGTCGATTATAAAAACTTTTTTTATTTATTAGAAAATCGTTATTTTTAGCGAGCTCAAGTTGCAATTTAGAAATTGATAAATAAATTTGGGGAGCTGTTTATTAGTGCAGTAAACCACCTGCGCAGGGTTTGTCTTTACGTACTATCTAAGTAAAATGTGGACTAGCTAGGTGGAATGTACATTTGTATTTACATTTTTCTTAATCTTTGCGTTCTACAATTATAGAGAAACACGACGTTTATTATCTATTTTACATGATTCAAATTATCTTATCTGTTTTCAAAATATCTAGTGTAGAATATTTGGCTGAAAAAATCCCTAACAAAAAAATTCAGTCGAGGAATCTTTACTTTAATTATTTTGAAAAATTAAAACCAGTCACTACAGAAATTAAAAAACATATTGCTGTAATCGTAAATAAGTATACTTTTTTGTGTAATTTTAGATTAATACAGCAGATTGCCTTATGTGGTCCGTTTCTACAGCTCTATCATATCCTCATATTGAAAATCCCACTGTCCAAAAATGGCTTAAGAAAGACAAAATTGGTTCATTCTTTGTTTCCATTGCAGATAAACAAATTACTAATGATTGCACACCAGAACTTGGAACAATTTTTAAACTAGCCTTGACTGAAAATAGCTACGGAGGTAAAGATTTAATTATAAGAAAAAAAACCTTTAATTAAATTACAAAAATTAGTCAATTATTACTAATAAAATTTACCTAAAGTGAGTATTTTAAGGTAACTTATTTTTTGCTCCAATGCCTTTTAATTATTTCCCCGTTTCGAAGAACTCTAAAGGTTTGCATACGTTTTTCCTCTCTCTCTCTCTCTCTCTCTCTCTTCTCTCTCTCTCTCTTATATAAATATATATATATATATATATATATATATATATATATATATATATATATATATATATAAAATATATATATATATATATATATATATATATATATATATATATATATATATATATATATATACTTTGTCACCTCGAAAGTAGATTTGTACAATACCGTTTCCACCTCAATATTTTGAGGTGACAACGTTTCACCATATTTCTTCCATGAGTTGTTTCAACATTCCATTTGATGATGTTTTAAGAAAAATGTGTCTGAGGTGGCATCGGTTCATTTTATACCAGTAATTTGTCTTTTTAGTTCAAGCGTATATCACCAGCGCTAGTGTCGTTTTTCTGTTTAGATACGGCACGCGCGATGTCACCTTACTAGTGTATTTAGTATATTATTCATAAAAATGGGTATTGTAGCGGCGTAGTCGCCTCAAAGATACCGCAACACTGCATTAGACAAATATTAACGAGAAAGACTTTTAGAAATCACAAGAGTTTTTTGGGTGGAGCGTTTTGTTAAATGCACGCAATTGTTTAATTTCTTTGCTGTTAAAATAAGCCATATAAGTAAACTTATAATAAAATTGGCAAAGATAAGTACATCACATGTTTTTTATTATTTTAAACTCATTTACTAATTCAATTTGTAAATTAATTAACAAACATTTTATTAAACATGCTCTTCCAAGTTACTGCATAGTTTAAATAATACACAATATATAAGTTTTGTCACTGGTAGCGGCTCTCAAAACGCTATCCCCGCCTGTCCAATATATTCGTACTAGTCTATGGCGTGAAGCCGACTGATACGCAGTGCGCCAAACATCGTTTTGGTGTAACCGTGTGCTTAGGTATATCGTGTCCCTAAAAAGTTGTTGAATATCTCTGGTAATAATATTTGTTCAGTGGATCATTGTGAAAGTAGAATAAAAGGGGATTTATCGTTTTTACGATGCCCAAAGGACTATGTTAATATAAGTCATATAGATTTGATTATTTTATTGGTATTTGTATTAAAACTATATTAAACTTTTAAATGTCAAGCTTGGGAAAGTGCTTTGAGATTTACTGAGTTCCACAAATTTGCTAAATATACGCTAGAACAATGTCAGAACTGTAAAAAAGTTTGTGTTTTTTTTTTAAAGATAAGGATTTTTCAAACCCTTTTAGGAGTCGCATTCATTCATATGTAATTCCATCTGTAGGTTTACCCACAGAGCCTGCTAGAGAGCGTAAATTTTAACATTTGTTGTATTGAAGACTAGAGTACAATTACCTATGTGTACCTGTTGATGTATAATAAGACCATCTTTAGAGTATTTTTCTCATATCTAGAAAATGGCGTCTCCCACAACTCTTAGCATTCTTGATTTCCTTCAGGGAAGGGTCATTTATTCTATTATTTATTCCATGCTTACAGGAAAACCTTCTTCTCTCACCCACCCGCGAGCTGTAGGGGATCTGTCGCTTTTTATAGATATTTTGACGGCTTCTGCTTTAAAAAGTTGGCCAGTATAGTTCCACCCCTAACAGCTCCCAATAGACGACACGTAGTGTCGTTTTTTTTTGCATTCTTTTACAGTCTAGCTTGAGAGGCCCAGAACTTTCCACTTTGTTCTTTTATCCCTTGAGTGTTAGATTGTGAAACCTACTACCACCAGAAGTGTTGCCTTCTCCCCCAAATCCCCAAGTATTTAGGTCTGGTGTCAATAGACTTCATCGTACCACACTTAAGACACCCACGATACGTTGGTATTAAGGCTTTCGCCCTTTGAGGAATTATCTAAAGATGAAAACAGCTGCAATATTTCATTTTGCACTCCTAATACACACACAAATAAAAATGTTGTGCATAACCACACATTTAGCTAGTGACCCATTAATTATTCGTGAAAGTCTGGTCGACCTTTTTAGATGTTTACAATACATTTCTACTTTGCTTTACATTATACAATAGATAGATAAATATTTATTTGTTTAGTTGTAATGATTAAATAACCCTGGAACTATAAACTCATTTTTTTTACCCGAAAACTACAAACCGGGGCAAACATTAACCCCACGGGATTTTTGCTTTTAAAATCGTTTTGAAAACAGTAGTCTGACATATGAGTACTTGAATTTTTTTGTTTTGTTATGCCCCAGAGAACGGTGAAGAGCAAATTCAATGTTGTCAAGATTTAGTTAATTAAAAATTGATTTGAATAGCTGTAAGTACTTAAAAACAACCAAACCGTCATTTAACAGATAAAAACTATTTCTCCCAACAACCAATTTTTAAATTTTCAACAGGATTTTAAAGAGGACGCATGTGGCTTTAAGAAAAAATATACCATCGTAATGTTTTGCTAAAAAAGAATAATTATTTGGGCATTTGAAAATTCAAACAAATTTAGAATCCGATTTCCCTGACAAAATCAAATAAATATCCATAAAATATTGGTTTTCAAAAATCTATTTTTGTTTCTCCCATGGAAAATATGAAAAAAGATAAATTTAATAGATATAAAAATATTTCAAAGTACAGTTACGATTTTACTTATTAGTCGATTTGTCGTTCTAAGGATAATTATTAATAGGTAATAGAGACAAAAAAATTAACATTTATTTACAGTGACTTTGGTGACCATTAACAAATATTATTAACATTATGCTTATATTATCGTAATAATCATTTAAATAATCTTGTTTCCTGGCAATCCCGATCAGAGGAAACGCACGAATAAATTGGTATCTTTCACACAAATATCCTCTAAAACTTTTTTGTCGGTTCGCGATCGGCGAAGACGCCGCACGGTGTCTTTGAAGCCAAAACATCACAGGTTTATATGCAAGTGACCTAACTCATATATTGTATATTCTTTAAACTATGGTTACTGTTTATAGCGGTTTTATACTTTCACGTTAATTATCTGCTTGCTGGGTTATAAGTCACTAGTTGTTTTAGTCCTTTTTAAATTTTAGATCTGTAGTTCAATATATTCTAAATTAAGAAAATAGTACAAAAGTATGCTTTATTTAAAATTTTCATTTTTTTAAGTTTATTTAGTTTTTAGTGGTGACTTACGTATTTGAGCTATGGAAATATTTTTTATACATACAGTGTGTTTTAAAAATATGGCTCATGGCTATATGGTCTCACTTATAAAATTGGAAATGTCTATGATGTGTTCTATTTAATTATAAGATAAATTATAGATACTTTTTATCCCGGTAAATTTTTTTACTGAGTATTTAAAAATAATTGCTATTCATTAATATGTTAAAAATTATATTTTATTTTTGGTAGTAAGAAAATAAAGTATAATAAAAAAATAAATGGAAAAAATTACTCGACATATTTCTTGCACTTTTATAGATAAAAAAAGCAGTTTGAATATAAATGTCAATTTAATATACAGGGTGTCCTAAAAGTAATGGGACATGGAGCAACAGTAGATTTCTGAAGTCAAAATCATGGAATTATGCCAACTTGTCTTAACCTAAAATGAAGCAAACAGGGTGTTTAATTTTATGTGGAGTTTTTATATTTTTAAATAAATCCTTAACTAAATGACAAATTTACATGAAATTTAGAAGTTAGGTTTTTTTAAGAGGAGAAATTGAATAGATTTTATAATTTTCGGGTTTCTGGTGAGGGGCGCTAGTTATTTTTTTACTTTTTTAAAGTCGTGACTTTTATACCCTTACATCATTAAAATTAACAAACTGAATTTCTTTTTAATTTTCATAAAAAATACATATTTTCTAAAGTCGCTAAAAGAACTCAATTTCGAGATTATCTTCATTTATGTTAATAACATAGTTAAGTTTGCTAAAAAATAATTAAAAAAAGAAAACGAAGTAAGATACATTTTAAAAATCCTGTATCTCAGTTGCTATATGTGTTAGAATAAGATAATATTGGCTAAAACCCATTGTTTTGTCTCGAGAAATATAGTTAATTAAGATTTATCGAGTTTTTCGTTTTTTTTTCTTAATTATATAAAAAAGTTGCGCCATTTAAAAAACTGAAAGATAATAAAACTAGCGCTCCCTACCAACAACATGAAAACTATAAAATCTTTTAAATTGCTCTTTTTAAAACCCTTTAAAAATGAAAAACCAGATAAAACTTTAACACTCTGTCTCTCAGTTGCTATTAGTTTTAGGATAAGACAAGTTGGCATAAATCACATTATTTTGACTTAAAGACTCTACTATTGCTCTTTTTCCCTGTATACATGTTAACTTTGAGGGAAATTAAAGTATCTCATTAATTAAGCACAAGCTTAAAATATGGACATAAAAATAATATGCATTTTGCGATTTTGTCGATACGAGCACGATATAACGAACAACATTAATTATTTCATTTTTTTTTTCTCACACTTTTTCTTTTCTCTCTGCGCACAATTCTAAAGGTAGGTGTAAAGGATACTAATTTTTATTATATTGTACCTGATTTTTACCATTTTGGTAATACAAAAATTATATTAGGCTTAGTTTTTTTTTTAACTTAATAAGCAGTTTATAATTGAAAAACTATTTTAACAAAATGTAGGGACCAAAAAGAATACAAGACGTAAATGAATAAGTATCTGTCAGCGAATCGATAGATACTTGTTTATTTCGTTCATTTTATTGCAACTTTAAAAGTGTGTCATATAAAACACATAGTTTCCAAAATAGCTGAAATATCAAGATACCTACAAAAATTATATTGAATATTTCACTCATGTATAAATTTTCCCATAAGACACGTTAAAAATGAAAAAATTTCAGCGAAAATTTCACGTTGGCTAGACAACGTGGTATTTCCACTTAATTACAAACACAGAAAACAAACCTGTTTGTTTGTATTGTCAATTAGAATTGTCAAAATCAGTCAAAATGAGTCGATTTGGTCATGTACACGATGAAGAAATGGATAAAGTAATTAAAAAAAAAACGATTTCAGTTATAGTTTTAATTATGTTGCATAAAAATTAAAAATTAAAAATCCTTCTTCGAACTCGTGGAATTATAAATAACAAGCTTTTATAAAGATTATCGGTAATTTTTAAGCACTCTTGGTATTACCCCCGAAAAAGTCATAAAATATTATTGACTAATGAAAGAGTTTTTTTTTTGTAGTTTCTAAATTAAAATATTGACAGAAGCTTTTGCTACTCAAATTAAAAATAAGGTGTACCCTTTATTTCCAGAAATAAAAGTTTTATAAATGAATCGGGAATAAAAAGAAGCATTTCGGTTATAAAATCAAAAATCTAACATTTAATAAAAAATAGAAATAAAAAAAAAATTATAGAAATGCTAGTTATCAGGTTAACGTACTAAACCTAAAAATAAAAATGTTTCTTCATAAGTCTAAAAGATATTTATTTTCTTTATACTTGCCTTAAAAGTTATTCGAA
Source organism: Listronotus oregonensis (assembly GCA_019359885.1). NCBI lineage: Eukaryota > Metazoa > Arthropoda > Insecta > Coleoptera > Curculionidae > Listronotus > Listronotus oregonensis. The sequence continues at coordinate 30,746 of JAHBCN010000975.1, forward strand.
ATATACAAACATTGTGTTTGTAATATATCTACATATATCTTTGCCACCTCGAAATATGTGGCAACATTGCCTGAGGTGTGTATATCTAACAGCTTATATATAACGCTGAAGTAACTTCGCATTTAACTTTACCTGCGATATATATATATATATATATATATATATATATATATATATATATATATATATATATATATATATATATATATATATATATATATATATATATATATATATATATATTATATATATATATATATATATATATATATATATATATATATATATATATATATATATATATATATATATATATATATATATAATATATATATATATATATATTATATATATATATATATATATATATATATATATATATATATATATATATATATATATATATATATATATATATATATATATATATATATATATATATAATGTTAGAAATAAATATTTACTTTGATTTTATTGTAGATCTTTATATTACTAAGGAAGTATTAAGCGAAATAATAGAGAAAATTTGCTCGACTCTCTTGAATACTAGCAATGAAGCTATAATTTTGGATTCATGCGCCAGTCTTGCTGCTCATCTTTGTAGTATAATTTATACAGAAACCCTTTTGCTTACATATGGAGATAAGTTATTGCGAACCTTATTTGAGATTTCTTGTAAATTTGGAACTGAACAGGATAATCTGTCGATAGAAACTATTTGGGAGATAAAGTCAGCTTGGCAGGATGCATTAACTCTCCTTCTAAGCAATTTGGACAAGACAGATAGTCTGAGCCTAATAGAAAAAATTGCTGATATAATTGAGTGTCAGTTTTTTTTAGCCTCGGTTACAAGCAAAGAACAAGTGGAACATTTAGCAAATATGATTGTGTTATGTTTAAACGTTTTTTACAGAAGTACATCAACTATTACGTCTTTATTAGTTAAACTGGTTTTGCAAAAACCTTGTATGACTCAAAACAAAACAGTTGTGGATGTTTGCAAGGTTAGTATAACATTTTTACGTCGTAAGTGTTTCTCGATTATTTGCACCTTAGATAATGGTTAACTTCTATTGCTACGATTAGTTACTTGTGATGGTATGGTGTATCTTTTGCATATTCTATTTTATTTCCTAGATATATACTTTATTCATTTGTAAAAATCACAAACAAAATCCTGGAGGTAGCAATGATTTTACTTGCTAATCGAAAAATAGGTTACATTTTTTTATATTAAAACAATAACACCAAAATGGTAAATTTTAGGTAAGTTAAAAGGAAGGGAAAAGCATACAACAGAGATAAGCCCATAGCATTTTCCATACATTTTAACTTTTGGTAAAAAAGGAATTGGGGTAAATGATTAATAATTAATTTATTTTATAGATTTTTTTTTATTTGGTACCAAAATATTGTTGCAAGTATATAAACGGAACACCTTGTTAAATTTCTTAATATTCTAATTTAGTTTAAATCTACTTTAATTATTAAAAAAAACATGCTTTACAGTGTAGTTTTAAAAGACTTATTTTTTGTGAAGGTCTTATAAAAAAGCTACATGATGGGTTAAATGTTTTTACCTAATTTATTCCTTCCAACCACGATATAAAGAAACAAGGTGTGTGTGATAGCGTGACCAAAATTCTTTCTCTGACTGCGGCTATCCAAATTCGCCATGTTAATGTTTAATGCAGCAAACTTTTAAATTATAGAAGGTAATGTTAAATTTATTGGAAAGTGTCAGGTTGCAGTAATAAAAAATTGCCATAACTGGAGTGAAAAACTAAAAACGAATATATACAATACTTTCATATACCAAAAGACCAAAGAGCTAAGCAGTGGATTCATTTCTGCGAGCGTGAGATGACTGTCAAAAATGGTATGTTTTGCATTCATTAAATTTCCACTAAATCAAGTCTTTCAATCTTTCTAAGATTAAGCAATTGCATTTGTATGATTTTTTATATATGTTTCAGCAATAGCCTGTTCAGTACATTTAAAATCCGATTGTTTCATGAAAAGGTGTGAACACTTAACGCTTATTGGACTTGAATCTCTTATACGGCTTAATTATAATAAAATATAACTATTTTTTTAAACCCATATTTACTCATGTTAAATTTATTTATATCATTTGAATTGCCGCGTCTTAATATGGCGAATTTGGATCAGAAACATGATTGGCTGTTTAAAAGGCTGCGTAGTCATACACCTTCTTTTCTTACATTATGCTCCCAATTCTTCCCGCTGTCTTGTACATGAGGACATACTAAGTAAATAAAAATGATCATAGCTCTGTCACCTCAAAAGGATATTTTTTTAATGTTAAGAATAATCGACCCTATTACCAAGGTACTCTTAGTTAATGTACTTCGTCCTGCTATTTTTATTACTAAATAAATTGGCAAAAAAAACGGGGACGGGTTTTTCTGTATTACTTAAAAGGATAGTAGAAATGTCTTTTTAAAGGTTTACTTCCCCCACATAGTTAATTTTCCCCAATTATAATATGTTAGCTGACTTTACAGCTCTAAAATCACTTTTATTTAAAACAACTTTAATGGCTAAACAACCCTACATATTAAATTTCCCCCAACATACTAGGATAGTGTAATAAAAAAAAAGTATGACCTGCCTAATTAGCACTAATTTATTCCGTTCTCTTTCCTAAATTATTGCCTTAGTGCTATATACAAATAAAGGAAAAAATAATTTTCGTAATGATGCGTAATGATAATGACTTTTATAGTAAAGTATCCTTAATTACCTTTTCCGTTTAAAAGTAAGATAACTGTTTGGAGGTAAAGATATTTAAATAGAGTGCTACTTTTTTTATCTTGGGACTATAAGCTGGAAAAATTACCATCTACAATAACTGATACACGTCGCTTAGAAAGGAAACTGGGGAGCCAAGAACAAAGCTTAGGTGGAAGACCGTAAAAAGACGGTTTGTTAAGAAGCTCAGCAACGATCTGGAATTTAACAAGAAACTCAAGGGACTGGTTCCAGTTGTGTGAGACAAAGAAAAGATGATCAGCTGTGGATCAGCTGTGCAATCCATACTGTCTGCCATGTAAAATTTTGTGTTTTTTCAAATACTTCAAGATTTGGGAATTAATGAATTTTTCCATTACTTTACAAACAACAACAAAAAAAAAAGGTATAGGTCTATAGTAAGAAGGGAGAGTTTTACATTTTTTCTTGGGGAAAGGTTGCACACGTGCAGCTTTCCAGTTCTCCGCCCGAGTCGTAAGAGATTCAAAAGAAGCGAGTTAGGATGGGTGCAAGCTTAGGAGCACATTTTTTAAAGACGATTGCTGGTATGCCATCCAGCCCATACGATTTTTTGGTATTAAGAGCAGAAAGGATACGTTTGTCTGTTTGACTTAAACATGATATTGGACATTTTATGAGAACCGGGGGCAACTGTTTTACGAGGGAGATTAACGGGAGGATCCCCCCCAATTGCCAGCAAATTGTTGGGCAAATAGTTTGGCTTTCCCTTTGGAGGTAGAAACAGTTTCATCTTCAAAGATTAGTGGTGGAAAAGAATTTGTGCAAAAGTTTTGACTAATGTTTTTGGCAAAGTACCAGAAGCATTTACTGCCAATCGAGCAAGAGAGGGCTTTATCTTTTATCCGATTGTTAAAACGGACTTTGGCTTTTAAAATGGTTTAATTATACTGATTTCCTGCTTGGATGCTAGTCTGCCGGTTTTCGGAGTGAGGGGGTACCTACCTTGTAAAACATAATGATTATTTAGAAGAAATCCGTGGTTAAAACATTTTTAAATTTAAAACCACTTGTGTTGCTAGTCATATTAAAAACAACCTTAATACCTAATAATTTAATAATATTTGTTCTTTTTTATATTTTTCAGGTTGCAGAATATATAAAGGGAAATTTATGCAGTCCTTATCATGAAGTTTTGGTAAACGACAAGTTAAATGAATTAGATATATTGCATTACTTTGCATCGAGTTTTATTAGGTTTAATGTGTTTTGTTCAGAATTAAATGGTAATGAAGAAACGGATGATGAGCAGTCCACAGATAGCGAAATATCTAAGGATTTAAAACAAATGCTATTTTTAAACATACTCCCTAACACTGAGGATAACTTACTGGAAGCACTCTATTCCTATGTAGTTGGAGAATCATTTCTAAATAATTTTAATAATGTAAGTTGTTTACTAATCATTTTACAAGCTAAAAAGTATTTATATACTTATTACACTATTAAACTTGCTGTTTTCTTTGCAACCTACAGTATCGGAGATTGATCCAGGTTGGTAAAAACACTATACACTCCTACAGTCGTATTGCGTTTATTTAATATAAAAGGCCGATGGCAAGCCGTCAAACTGCTATTAATAATAAAATGCGTTTTTAATAGTTTAAGCTCTGTTATTGATATAGAGGGCAGCTTGTGATTTTACATTACTTTTATTTTCGGCCTTTTTTGGTTACTTAAATATTTATAATTTGTAAACAAAACCCTAGCTTATAATAATATTCTTCATAATTTAAAATTAAATTAAGTAAAAGTGTTTACTGTATAATAAATAGTAATAGTTCATTATTTTTCAAGAAATTATTGCTTTACGTGTTTAAACAGTTCCGGTCCGATTTGGGCTCCAAATATTATTTTAAAAATAAAGTAGCATGCTTTTGTGAGTGGAAATAACATAAAAATCAGTATATTTTTAGGGACATATCAGACTAATTTTTAAATTTTATATATGAAAAACCTTTGTTGGAATTTCCACTTATACTTCGTTTCACGAAGGTTTGTACTTTCGTCATCAATGACGTCATTACTTGGAAAAAAGGGTTGTCGTAGCTAATTCATATAAATTCAATGCTGTTCACATTTTTAATTAAAGTTAGGCAATATTGATGCAAGTACGTTTAAATGCATTCTTTAGAGCACGTTCAGAATGGTTTTCTAATAAAAATTTTAATTCATCATGATCCGATTGCACCAATAAAATTTTTAATTTTCAAGGTAAAGCTAAGCTTAAATCAAAAATTCGATTGGACCAGAGTTATCGGCGGATTCAAGATTCTCTTTATCTCAGCCTAAAAATATCTAGACTTAACGTTATTCTTGTCTCAATTTTGTTTTTTTTGTGTTTCTCATGATGAAAGACCATCGAAACCCCGATTTTTTAGAAAATTGGTGTTTTAATCGGCATAATGGAACAAGTAATTATCCGAATACAACATTTTTAGCAAGATTTAATTTTTTTAAAACCAACAGTGTTAATTGCCTTATAAAAACCAGAAAGAAATACCTGCGATATAACGATTTGCAGTTATTTTAAACTTTTCCGATTTTCGGCAAAAAAAAGACGGTCTATAAATTGGTTTATTTTTTATAATATTCTTGTACCGTCTATCTTATACCTTGCTAGCAACAAACGTTTTCAAAGAAATATAGTCATAATTTACATTTTAATATGTACAACAATAACAAACCACAAGAATAAACAAATCTACTCTCTAAAACTGCAGTAAGTAGTAACAGGTTTATTCCCCGCATCTTCTCCTTTGTTAAATAGTCAATAAGGTTTAAAATCATATTTTGTTCACCTTCTGAATACCGTCGAGGCATTTTCACAATAAAAATACGAAAATAAAATAAAATCTGACCTTACTTTTGACAAAACAATTTTTTTGACAAGTTTGAAAAATGACATAATTTTATAACCCATATTTTAGGATATTATTATTGTAGCTTTAAAAAATCAGCTGCTGAACGGCAGCCATTTTGATTTTAAGAAACGACCAACCTTTTTGACGTCATTAATTTGTTTCAGTCTGTTTTTGACCTTTTTAATTTGTTAAAAAAGGTAAGGAAATTGATGACGAAAGTACAAACCTTCGTGAAACGAAGTATACAATCTTCTGTTATCCATACCAACTAATTGGCAAAAATTGGCAACTCAACATACTTTAATTCTTGGGTTTCTTGTTTATTTGTATTGGAACCTGCAGTTCCCTTAAGAAAAAAACTTAATTTACCATTACTAAAATCCTATTTTTATTTACTAGGACCGTTAATATGTTGTGGCCGTAATAAATTAAGATGTGAATCTCTAATACTATTACGGCCAATTAAAGTTCCTATTTTTTTGGAGATGTCAAACAGGCTTTACATTTCTAAATAATGTCAATTTGGCGCTAGGCTCATTTGGTAACTTAAGTCCTCCCTGTGTTCTTCAATAAGGGTTTAACAATTCTTTTTTTTTTTTTTTTCATTCTCAGAAGGTTGGTTTTATAATTCTTAAAGTTGATGCCTGAAGCAAAACATACCTAATCGGTAAAGCATTACGTATATATACAGGGTGTTACAGAATGTTGTGAGGAAAATTTAGGGGTAGATTTTACATGTAAAAATATGAAAAAAAGTTCATATAAACATGGGTCCGGAAATGCTTTGTTTCTATGATACGGGGTGTTTAAAGTTTTTCGCCTTTTAAATTTTATTTCACATTTATTTTTTCGAAAACCCGTGGAGATATTGAGATAAGTTTTGCTATACCCAAATGTATTATTATAGGTCACATTTACATGTACAAAATTATTTTCTAAGGGACTTACATCAGTGGCGTTCATTCCGGTAATTTCCTATATATAGCGAAGAAAAATGTACGCCACTGGTTTTTCCAAAAATTAGCATTGATTTCTTAAAGCCAATTTAATTCTGCTTAAAAAGTACTTCTTGGAGTTTGTCGTCCTGACTTACCGTTTTCAAAATAAAAATTAATTTATTAATCCGCCGGAGACCTCAAATATTTCAAAGGGGCAGAAGAAATATTCGAATACGATTTACAGCATGCATTTACGCAGAGGGAAGCCATTTATAGCCTATAATCTAAAGTTAAAATCGAATAAATTATTCCTGAACAATTCGTAGAAATAAAATAATAAAATTATAAATAAGACATGAAACAGCTAAGTGTACTTTTAGTTTTATTTCGTAAACGGTAAGTCAGAACGAAAAAGTCCAAGAGGTACTTTTTAAGCATAATTAAACTGGCTTTAAGAGAACAGTACTAATTTAAAAAAAAACCAGTGGCGTACAGTTTTTTTTCGTTAAAAATAAGTACTTACCAGCACGAACGCCACTGATCTAAGTGCCTTAGAAAACAATTTTGTACATGTAAATGTGACCTATAGTTATACATTTGCGTGTACAAAAACTCATCTTAATATCTCCACGAGTTTTCGAGAAATGTGAAATAAACTATAAAAGACAAAAAACTTTAATTACCATGTATCCTAAAAACGAAGCATATCCGGACCCATATTTATATGAACTTTTTTTCATATTTTTACATGTAGAATCTGCCCCTAAATTTTCCTCACAACATTCTGTAACACCCTGTATATTTATCATTTAAATATTAATGGATTGCTCTAGTATTATGTGCGGGGGTTTGTCATGTTTAAACAAAGTTTCTTATAGTTCCCTTGGAATATTTAACCCAAAACACTTACATATGTAAAAAAGAGCCAAGTTTCTTTTCAAAAATCTTAGCCTCTTAAAGTACTGAGATCTAAAATTTGACTAAGTTCTCTCCGTAATCAAAATTTTATTCCAAATAAATTGCATACCATACACACTCTGTGGTCTCTATAATACATAACTAAGTACCTACCTGTTATGTAAAGAAGTCTTGATCCAATCATGGCAACCTTTTTGCAATATTAAAAGTGGTTCGAAAAAAATGACCTAGGCGTAAATGCTTTTAAAAATGTCACAATCTGATCCACCGGAAGTGGCTTGCATTTTGATATTTTAACAGAAATACCCTGTATATATAGAAAAATATCATAATTATTTACTATATTTAATTTAACTCTTCTTAGAGGCTCCATCCGCTGAGGTCATAATAACACTATTTCCAGCTTTACCGGGTATGACGCGAAAATTGACTTTCCTAATAATATTACATCAAAAATTTTAATGGCATGTCCTGTATTGAAGATTAGATTTAAATTAGATATATCCATTTGAATATTTTTGTTTATGAAAACTTTTACCTAACCTTAATATGTTTGCAATGCTTTTTTCTGTATAGACAGTTAATAACAAAATCAATTTAACTAAAAAAAAAAAACAATATATAGTATCCTTAGATTTGTCAAAAAATTATTTTGTCGGAAACTGCTTGTCAAAAAAGGGTTGCCATTAGAAAAATAATGGTTAGACACGAAAATGTGATTTTGTCAACTAGTCTTATTTGTATCTTTTATACTAGTTACTGAAACTGCGATTGTAATTTTCTAACATCACTTGAGGTCCTTAGATTAGTTTGAGCCTATCATGTTCACCCAGATGCAATACCTAAAAAGGCTTTAAAAAAATAAAGTAGGTTTAAAAAGCTTTCAAAATGTCACATTCTGATTCAATATTGTCTTAGAAATTCACAAATATTAAAATATACTGTTACAGACTAGTTAGTGTTTAGTTAATAGAGATGTGAAAGGTTAGAATTATTTTATTTAGGTTAATAATTTATTAAAAATAGGTTACCTTAGTTTTTCCCTTTTTCGACGGCCATTGCGGATTATCCTGAGGGCGCTGGAGACATCCATTTTACACTTTTCTTACATCCTGTAGTAAAAATTCTTCCAGCTAATTCTAGACTTTTCCAGACTTTTCCATTCTTTTCCACTTTACTATAAAAAGCGCGAAGGAAGTCCGCATGGGCCAGTTTAGTTTTGTCTTTCGTAGAGATAAGAAGTTGACAGACAGTTAAAGGTTAAAGAGTTGTCATAATTACGTTACGTTGAAGTGTTACCATAGAAACGTTTGTAAACCTGATATCCAATAAAAAGGTGTAAAACCAGGATCCCTGTTTTTATACGAGGTGTCACGGAACAATACAAATACATTTCTATTTAAAAATTCAAAATCGGAGTCATTTTCGATAAAACCGGAAGTGACCAGAAATTAAAAAATATGCGAAAATTTTCCCTTTTCCATATCATTTCCCATCTCATCTTGATAAACCTAATACTCTAAAAGTTATATATACATTGGAAAATATTTCCAGAAAATATATGAGAAAACATTGGAATAAACCCGCCTCGTATTTTCCAAAAAAAAAGAAGTTTGCAAAAACCCAAATTAGACGGTTGCTTTACAAAAATCCGATTTTTAAAAATATCCTCAAAAGCAGTAGTCTGAAAGTAGCAGGGGTCGGTGGATCGGGCTGACAACATCATGCTTTCTCTTTGTCCAATACACGTCTCTGCAATAATGTGGTGATGCCCCATCTTGCTTTTCTTCGTGAGACATTGATATCTCATAATAGGAAAAAAACCTGGTCTTCCAATAAGTCTAAATATTTTTGATTAGTTTAGCTGCTCTTAATAAAAAAACCAATGGTATGAGATCCCAAAATTTAGAAGTGCCATATTCCAGAAACTACTTAGAATAATGTTCTGACATTTGAAGGTTGTAGTAATAGCGCTGAACTTATTGTAATGAAAATAAACACGTACACCTTATTCCAAAAAGTTTATAACAACATGGCAACATTGCCTATTTTATTAATAAATCGAACGTATCTTATTACCATTATATAGTAATTTTAACATTTTTTCCTTTGCGTCGTTTCTAAATAATGGGCAGTATTGGGATTTTTAAATTAAATGAAGAGTGCCATATTTTAGAAACTATATGAATTAAATTTTTGTTTTTAATATGAGCGGGGCCAAAACACAAAGTGTGCTTTGTATGTAAAAAACAAAGTTTTCTTCTTTATCTCAAAAAATATACACTTGGCGACAATGCAGATATAATCATCAAATCGGGCATATCCTTAACCACGATGTAGTAATTTTCACATTTTTCCAATAAAATAAAATTTGGTATTTGACAAAAATATGCATTCCTTGTTTTGTCTCACTTCCGTTTTACCCGGAAATCACACACAGCGTCGGTATATTTTCGGATTTTTTGATAGGATATACGATCTGAATTCAATGCCTCACATTATTTTTTTTTATTGGTACCCTATTTTGTTTAAATTCAAACACGCGCGTGTTTTAAAGGTTACCATAGTACATCAATCAACAACACAAGAGATGTTAAGTCAGATAACATTGCCAATCTTTAACCTAATTTTTGTCCACACTTTAGGCATTTTAAAGAAAAAAAAATATTGATCTGATATGAGTACTTTATAACGTCAAATAAAATATTATTATAACAAATGTTTCAAAAAATTTAAAAAAATAGCGTAAAGTATTCGTGGACCCGTAAACACAAAACACTTCCTCTATTTCGAGAACTTCGGCTATGCGGTCGTGCTCGAAAAATCGCGCATGTTTTAAAGACCTTAATATCCACTTTAAAAATTCCATTTTAGAGTGCGGTGACTATACTTAATATTTTAATTTTAATTTAAGTAGCCCAGGAAACGGGGTTAACGATTCTTATATTACTAATACCTTTTAAAAAACAGAATAATTAATTTATTAACGGCCGAGTGATGATCGCGTTGTTAAATTTAGCAATGGACTTAGCAATTGTTAAACGTTAACAACGGTTTAGAATGTTTTACAAAATGTCAGATTTTGACAGGTTGCCTACTAAAATCAGTGAATAACACTGACAATGACGTTTTGTTAAACATTCTAAACCGTTGTTAACTTTTAACAATTGCTAAGTCCATTGCTAAATTTAACAACGCGATCGTCACTCGGCCGTAAGTGTTTTATATAGTCTTACCCCAAATACTATGTGACAACAAATTATTTGGAACAAAATGCTCCTAAGGATATGCTAAAGAGCCACACTTGTTGCATTTGAAAAAAAAATGACTATCAACCAGAAATAGAAATTTTGCAAATTTTTACCTTGTCCCGTCCAGACTAAATTAAATAAAAAATAAAAATTATATAGCAGAAGTGCCAAATAATTAAATTTGAGTCGGTATTCTATCATTCAGAATGTAATATCCTTTCGAAAGAATAAAAAAATACACGGGTGGTACCATTTAAAAGTGCTAGTCAAAATTGTAATAAAATTGTAAGTCAAAGAACCCTACCCGCCACTAGACGCCTTGTACTAAACCTTTAATTTTCAATATCTTTCATTATGGCAGTAGTAATAAACATTTCCCTATTTCATTACAAAATTTAGAGGTAAAAGACACATTAAACAAATAATTTATACACTGTAGCTTCAATTTATTTTCGCATAAAAAATTGAACCACAAATATCCTACAAATATTTAACTAGTACATTACTTGCACCTTTATTGTTGTGGTGAAAAAAATACAAAATACTTTATTAGAACACAAATATTTTAACAGCATTAACCATTTTATCGTTTTTAGGTTAAATACTTTAACGAAATTTTGTTTTATAATACTTGGATTGAAGGAAAACTTCAAGAAACTTGTTTAAAGCTAGACGAAGCTACGTTAAAAAAAGCAAAACTAAAGCTTAAAGAAAATTGTTTATGCCATGGTTGGTTTTGGTGCAGAGCAGCGTTTGCACTTCATGATAAGTTTTTAAAAGGACATGACTCTTCTAGTATCTATAGTGGGTTAACGGAAAATCTGGTAGAAAATAAATCAGTTGGAATTTTGCATATTAAACAAATTTTTACAAGTGAAGCATCCGAAGACAGCGCCAATGTTTTTAGTGAAAATATTGATAATAAAATGGTCTCCTTTATTGAGCATATGGAAACTTTAAGAAAAGAAAGTCTATCAGATTTTTTTTATGAAAATGTGTAAGTTAATATTGTTATTGCCTTTATAAATTAGTTATTAGTTTATAGAATTGTGGAATAATAGCAGTTATTCATTTGTTTTAACGATTGCAAAGAGTCGTAATGCATTTGCAATAGTGGATTTGTCAAATTTTCTACATTTTGTACCATAACAGTCCTTTTAGTTAACCTAGATTCTTCCATTTTTTATACACATCATATCTCATAAATATTTGGCCACCCGAAAAAAGATTATTTCTAAAAGTTTTAATAAATAAAACAGTTTCAAAGTAATTTTAATTGCTTATTAGAAATTTGTAAGACATGATAACTTCTTTAATGGCGACCTCACAAAGCTCCGGCAACCTGGGAACTAATTTTTCTAATCTATTGGATATTTTCTGTCATTCATTGTGCAATTTTCTCCCAAAGTTTTTCTGATATGTAAAACATGTTTTTGTGTCTATCGAATTGACCCCACAATAATTCTATTGGGTTCAATTCTGGAGACTGCGGAGACCATGTCATCATTTTTAACTGCTGTGATTCTTTTTAATTTAAAAAATTACGCAGTTTTGATGTGTTGGAATCTGGAATATGATGAAATCATTGACATGTTGTTTAACTAAAGCTGCAGTATATGCCTCGTTCACCCTTCCCTTTGACTGCTGCCGGACATAAATTTTTTGTTTGGACCCAAAAAAATAAAATTTTAATTTGTTAGTCCAGAGAATCTTTTTCTAGTCTGCAGTTATCCAATTTTTGGGTTATTCAGCTCAATTAAGTATCTTTTTTTTAATAATTGCTTTCTGGTTTTCAGACCGCATCTCCTAAAACCTGCGTCAAGAAGTTTCTGTTTGACCGTAGATACACTGACAGGTTTATCGCGACCCACGTTGAACTGTGCTGCTATTTTTGGTGTAGTTAATCGTCTATTTCGTTTGCTTTTAACAACTATGCCCTAATCTTCACTCGAAGTTGTTGCTTTTGGTCTGCCAGAACGACAATTGTTGTAAATTGTCCCTTCAGTTGCAATTTCTTAACAGTATAGTCAACAGTTTACCTTGATACATTCTGTACTCTTGAAATCTCACGATTGCTATTACCAGATTGATGAGGGCCGATAATTATGCTCCTAGTCTCCTTGAAGTATTCCTTGAGAATATGTTTTGCAGTCGAATGACGTCAGATAGCTAGCTAAGGCAAAATATTTTTATGTAGTTATCCAAAATATCACTTCTGTGCTGATATGTTCCTTCTAAAATTTTTACAGGAATCAAGGTGAGGCTTACAGATTTTTGAAATAAAATAACTTAATCATAAGCCCGACGAGAGGGCATTGAAGGCGGTAAAAATAACCGGGGCTCGGGCTTATGGGGTGGGTACTGGCTGAGCAACTTATTTTTTACAAATGTATCATTGTTGATAAAAAAAATCATGGTCTGGAAACTCGGTATCTCTTTTAGCTAATGAGATAAATTAAAAATTTGACACCGCTGATCATTCCTAACCAACCGTAAATAAGTAAAGTTTTCCTCCCGTTACCAATGGTAACAAAGCTGCTTTAGGCCGTGTTTCGTTTCGCGAATTTGGTCTTTACGACTTTTTTTCGAGAATCCACGCTGGGTATTCTCCGAGATGCATTTTTTCGGCGCTCAACGTGTATCGTGCAGTGCTTGACTTGATTATGGAATAACCGTTCGCTCGAGATATTAAAATTTAAGAGCGGGCCAATTGTCTGCAAAATCATTACAATGCAGATATCAATTCTCTATTCAATGAAGAAATAAAACATCCTAATAGCATTTTCTGCAAATTTTCAGGAACCTGTCGTTACCCCATTTAATATTTGAAATGAAATTCAACATTTAAAATAACATATTTTATTTCTAAATAAAGTTATAGCAATAAGGATATTCTGTACTCTCCCTGTAACCGTAGCCCAAGCAGAAAGCTTTGTATTTTTATTTAGTTTTCCGACCACCTTTGCAAAGAGTCGTAAAGCTTTTGGAATCGTTAATTTGTTAAATTTTCTACATCTTGTACCATAACACTCCTTTTAATTAAGCTAGATTCTTCCATTTTTTACATACACCATATTTCAAAAATATTTGACCACCCAAAAAAATATTATTTGTAAAAGTTTTAATAAAGAAAGCAATTTCAAACTAATTTTAATTGATAATTAAACATTGTATGACATGATAACAATACTGTTTTTAATGGCCAACTCACAAAGCTCCGGCACCTAGTCACTAATTTTTCTAATGTATTGATTATTTTCTGCCATTCATCTTGTAGTTTTTTCCCCAAGTCTTCCTGAGATGTAGAACATTTTTTTGTATCTCTCGAACTGATCCCACGATAATTTTATTGGGTTCCAGTCTGGAGACTGCGGAGGCCATGTCATCATTTTTAACAACTGCCGTGGTTCATATTATTTAAAAAATTACGCAGTTTTGATGTATTGGAATCTGGAAACTGAATGTAGTAATTATAGACCCATTTCAATATTACCTATAATATCTAAAATTATTGAAAAAGTATGGCTGTTAAGATGGTGAGTTTTCTTGAGGAGAATAAATGTTTTAGTCTCTGCCAATTTGCCTTTAGAAAAAATCAAAACACTGTCAAGGCAATTTTAAATCTAGTATCAAACATACTACAGGCCTTCGAGGATTTTAGGTATGACGCAGTACTGTTCTATGACCTCAGTAAAGCTTTTGACTGTGTGTCGCACAGCATTCTGCTTCAAAAACTTAAATATTATAATTTTTAGGACACTCTATTGAGTTAATCAGATCATATCTGGAGAATAGAGTGCAAAGGGTGAGGGGTGGTAGGTTTATCGAGAGAGGGCTGTCACCATAGGTGTCCCTCTAGGCTCAGTTCTAGGACCCATCTTATTTTTGTTATATATTAATGACCTTCCTTATCAACAACGGGCAAGGTGTGACTATACACTCTTCGCTGATGATACTGCTATTTCTCTTACTTCAGAAACTCTAGACGAAGCGAGGCAGGAGCTGTGTGACGCGCAGTCGGATGCTGAGGGACTGGTTCAGTGCCAATAGGCTGCTTTTGAACCACTCAAAAACAAAAACAAAATTTTTGCTTTGAGGGAGGTTGGAAATGAAAAGACAGCTGTCCCTGGATTAAATTTTTAGGAGTCATACTGGATCCCAAGCTAAAATGGGATGACCACATAGGATTATGGCAAGTCGGCTCAGGAGTGGCTTGTTTGCGCTGCAGAAATTTGTTCCGGTGTATTGGAACAACTACCTTGAAAATAACATACTTTGCTCTGTTCCACTCTGTTATGACATATGCATTGTTGGCATGGGGACATTCCCCACAATCTGCCAGAGTGTTCGGATTACAGAGAAAGGCTATAAGAGTCATATGTGGCTTAGGATTTAGAGAGGATTGTCGAGCGCTTTCTTGCGCCTGGGTATACTAACATTACCATCAGTGTACATATTCGAAAATCTTCTCCACATAAAGTGCAATGAGGGTACATACAGAGTGCACAGTGGAGTCCACGAGCATGATACTCGAAACAGAAAAGATCTTGTCCCTGCATACCATCGTTTAACGAGGTGTCAGGATGGCTACTTGGCTATAAAATTCTTTAATAAATTGCCCAGCAATATAAGAACATTGGATTTACCAAGATTTAGAGCTACAGTAGGAAGTCTTTTGTTAAGAAGGGCTTTTTATAGTCATAATGAGTTCTTGACTGCAAACTTTACCACAGAAAAGTAGGGTAATATTTTTCAAATTTAGTTTGTTAAATATGTATTATTTTATTTTATTTTAATTTACATAAATTGACCCTTTGTTATATCTGTGATTTTACTGTATTTGTGAGATAGACATTTTATTTTGATTTTAAACTACATAAAATTGTACCTCTCCTATGACTGTGATAATAATTGTTCTAATTGTTTAAGATTTACTGTGATATGATGTTTTATACAACATTTATGTACTTTGTTTGTTGACGAATGTGAATACTGTAATTGTATATTTGACATGAATAAAATTATCTTTATCTTTATCTTTATGGAATATGATAAAATCATTGACATGTTTTTTTTTAATTCCTTGTGTTCGCACAAGATCCCCGACAGAGGAGTCTGTTAAATCATTGACATGTTTTTTTTTTAAATTCCTTGTGTTCGCACAAGATCTCCGACAGAGGAGTGTGTTTAACTGAAGCTGCAGTATATGCCTCGTTCACCCTTCCCCCCTTCCCTTTGACTGCTGCCGGACGTAAATTCTTTGTTTGGACCCAAAAATTTTAAATTTTAATTTGTCAGTCCAGATAACCTTTTTCTAGTCTGCAATTGTCCAATTTTTGGGTTATTCAGCCCAATTAAGTATCTTTTTTTTTATAATTGCTTTGTGGTTTTAAGACCGCATCTCTTAAAACTTGCGTCAAGAAGTTTCTGTTTGACCGTAGATACACTGACAGGTTTATCGCGACCCACGTTGAACTGTACTGCTATTTCTGGTGTAGTTAATCGTCTATTTCGTTTGCTTTTAACAACTATGACCTAATCTTCACTCGAAGTTGTTGTTTTTGGTCTGCCAGAACGACAATTGTTGCAAATTGTCCCTTGAGTTGCAATTTCTTGACGGTACAGTCAACCTTCTGTAGTCTTAAGATCTCACGATTGCTATTACCAGATTAATAAGGGCCGATAATTATGCTTCTAGTGTCTTCGGAGTATTTCGTGAGAGTGCGTTTTCTAGTCAAAGGACGTCAGATAGCTAGATAATACAAATTATTTTTAAATAGTTATCCAAAATATAATTTCTGTGCTAATATGTTGCTTTTTAAAAAATTACAGCAGTCAAGGTGTGGCTTACCGATTTTTGAAATAAACTGACTTACTCATGAGGTCGACAAGAGGGCATTGAAGGCGGTGCAAATTACCGGGGCCCGGGCTTATGGGAGGGCTGCGGGATCTGGGTATCTCTTTTAGTTAATGTGTTAAATTGAAAATTTGACACCCTTGATCATTCATAAGCAATCGTAAAGAGATAAAGTTTTCCTCCAATTACCATTGGTAACAAAGCCGCTTCAGGCAGCGTTTCGTTTCGCGAATGTGATATTTACGACTTTTTTTCGAGAATCCACGCTGGGGATTCTCCGAGATACATATTTTTCGGCGCTCATCTTGATTATGAAATAACCATTCGCCCGAGATATTGAAATTGAAGAGCGGGCCAATTGTGTGCAAAATGATTACGATGCAGATATCATATGTCAATTTAAAGAAGAAATAAAACATCTTAGTAGCATTTTCTGCAAATTTCCAAGAACCTGTCGCTACCCCATTTAATATTTTAAATGAAATTCACCATTTAAAATAAGATACTTTATTTCTAAATATAGTTATAGAAATAAGGATATTCTGTACTCTTCCTGTAGCCCAAGCAGAACGAATATCTTAAGATCTACAATGGTTCAGAAACGGTTGAGTGCTTTTGACATATTAGTTATTGAGTCCCGATTGGCTAGAAACTGCGACTTCTCCAAAATTATTAAAAATTTCTCCTCTGCTAAAACTAGTAAAGCCCCCTTAAAATTATATGTACATGCTATAAAATTAATATAATTTTATTGGTTTAGTTAATTTTGTTCTACTATTTTTTAATAAATAACAAAAAATGGATTTAAAGAAATGTTTTTGCGATTACGACTCTGTACGACTATAAACTTTAAGTTTTTTTTTTATCGCGTAAACAGCATTTCTCAACTTGGTATGTTTATGTAGGATTAAAATAATACAAAAATCTTTTTTTAAATTTTATTCATCATGATCCGATTGCACCAATAAAATGTTTAATTTTCTTAAGGAAAGCTAAGCTTAAATCAAAAATTCGATTGGAGCAGCGTTATCGGCGGATTCAAGATTCGCTTTATCTCAGCCTAAAAATATCTAGACTTAACGTTATTCTTGTCTCAATTTTGTTGATTTTTTTGTGTTTCTCATGATGAAAGACCATCGAAATCCCCGATTTTTTAGAAAATGGGTGTTTTAGTCATCATAATGGAACAAGTAATTATCAGAATACAACATTTTTAGAAAGATTTCATTTTTTAAAGCCAACAGTGTTAAGCCTTATAGAAACCAGAAAGAAATACCTGGAATATAATACATATATAACAATTTGCAGTTTATACCTGGAATATAGCACGTATATACCGATTTGCAGTTATTTTAAACTCTCCTATTTTCGGGCTGAAAAAAGACTATCTATAAGTTGGTTTATTTTTTATAATATTCTTGTGCTATCTTATACCTTGCTAGCAACAAACGTTTTCTTTTCGCAGGTTATCTCTTTTTTGGTAATTTTATTTGTTAATTTACGTTCTTTTTTTTAATTTCTTTAATCAAATTATTTATATGGATGTTATGTTAGGTTTAACTGGATTTTTAAACACAATAGAAACAGAAAATACCATAGCTGTAACTTATAATATGCGGTGGTGCCAGCATTATCACTTACTAAGTTTAACTAAGTTGCAACCCGAACAAAAGTCAAGCTTGGCTTTACTTTTAAGTCGACTTAGCAAAGTTTATTCATAAAATGGTGCAATTAGGCCCATGAAGTTCATTTAGGAGAGACCAAAAATATCCAAAATAATTAAACGCGTACAAATTGGTTTTTTTACTTCTTGTTTATACAAAAATGTATTTCCTTTTCTTAATTTTCCGTTATTCCATGAAATATCGTATAATAATTTAATATGTGTTTGGTGTTTTTCATAAATACAGTAAGCAACTGCAAAACCATACGTTTGGCTTATTTACAAAGCAATAAATAATACTCATAATTATGGGAGAAAAAAGATAATAAACGAATTTATTACAAAAAACTCCCAGCGAAACACAAATGAACAAAAATCAAGAATGAATGATATGAAAATTCGAAACACTTTCATCATCGCTACTAAATTCTGATGAATCTGAGTCGCTTACATTTATAATAACAGGAAGAATATCTGAAGAGTCCAAATAGCGATCTCTTTCCCGAGCTGCTGGAATAAGATTATTTGTATGGCGCCAGTAATGGGTCCATTTGTCAGGGGTTACCCATAGAAAAATAAAAAACATTAAAGGAAAGGCAATATGGTTAATTTAAAAACATTTCTTTTTCGAGTGCTTCATTCCATAAGCTTCAAACCGCATTGGCAGTAACTGGATTGACGGAACATATTCTTGAATCATAGTACCTCTTGCACTCCGACCATACCATTTCAATGGGATTAAACTGGCAATGATAAGGTGGAAGCCTCAGTACTCGGTGACCATATTGTAATGCTAGTTCATCAAGTCTAAAGAAGCAAAAAGCATAATTTTTTTAGTAATGTATTCTAATAAAAATATAAGTTACTGCTTACACATTTTTTTTTTCTGGTAAAGATTTTTTAACTATATTCCATAAATCTATTTTCATGGCTGTATCAGGATACTCGATATTTCTATCTTGTAACCATCTTAGAAGTAGTTGCTTAGACCAACTTTGTTTGAATCTTCTCTAATAACCTGGAGTGGTAGGATGCGTTATCCATCACTATGAGGGATGGCTCTTCTAAAATTGGAACCAGATTTAAAAATAAGGCTTGCATTAGAAACAAAACCCGTCTCTGATCCAGCATGCAAAATAATATATCTGACGCCTTCTGAACTTTTCCTCTTGACAGTTTTAATTGAGCCATCTTGCCAACTATTTCTAAACGCTCCTTTGCTATTATAACAAAAACATGTATATTTTACATTTTGTATAATATTAATACAACTTTTCTACAAACCTGTATATCCACGTTTCGTTCAAAAACACAGGTTTCAAAGCAATACTTGCGGTAAAATTATCCAGGTATGACCTTTAAAAACGAACTCTTTTTCAATGACATATGGCTGTTCTATTAAATATGTTCTGTTGGATATAGAATCTTTTCACCATTTAAACTGCAGTGCTTTTAATCCTCTACATAGGGACGCTTTTGAAATTTCCACACCATCAAGATTCTGCAAATTTGTTTCGAGTGAAACTAATGTAACATGTTCCCCTGTAAAAAAAATATGTATACATTTTTAAATTTATTTAATAAAATAAAGTTTATTTTAAATACCTGCAGCAAACATTGAGTAAATTCTATTTCTAATGATGTGCTCATGAATCTTATAAAGAGGGCGTCCACGAGAGCATTGAATTGCAGTTGTTGTGGCTGCTTTATAATCATCATTGTTTCTGATCCCATGCAAACTTATCTTTTTAACGGTGGTAATTCCGACTCCCAGGGCATCAGCTACTCTCTACAGCATGCAAAGAAATATAGTCATAAATTACAATTTAATATGTATACCAATAACAAACCACAAGAATAAACAAATCTGCTTACCTCTAAAACTGCAGTAAGTGGTAACACGTTAATTCCTGCATCTCTCTCCTGTGTAAAATAGTCAATAAGGTTTAAAATCATATTTTCTTCACCTTCTGAATACCGTCGAGGCATTTTACACAATAAAAATATGAAAATAAAAATAAAATCTGACGTTACTTTTGACAAAACAATTTTTTTGACATGTTTGAAAAATTACATAATTTCATAACCCATATTTTGGGATATTATTATTGTAGCTTTAAAAAATCAGCTGCTGAACGGCAGCCATTTTGATTTTAAGAAACGACCAACCTTTTTGACGTCATTAATTTGTTTCAGTCTGTTTTTGACCTTTTTAATTTATTAAAAAAGGTAAGGCAATTGATGACGAAAGTACAAACCCTCGTAAAACGAAGTTATGCTCTTATCTCCTATTATGCATTTCAAATACTCAAAAAATCTAATAAAGACTGTCAAGTAATTTAGGGGCCATGCCGCATAAATTCTCGACACGGCTCTCGGCGGCCCCGTGAGTTACCTTGGGTTTTATTGAAGTTTTTATTTCAAAATAACCTATCAACTTTTGCCAACACAGTAGTATGTATGCATCATTTGCTCTGTACTTATAGAGCAAATAATATGTACAAAAATAGGGAAAACCAGAAATGGGTGACATATTAGCTTATGCCATAACTACACAGATTTATCTCTATTACCCAATAAGTGCATCAAAACAAAATGTTTAACTTAAAATAAATGCTAACGATAACACCATTTTGGTTTTATGACCAGGAGTCTGCAAATAGCAATAAATTGTACTTTTTTCCTGTAGATTCGTATTTTGCGGTTAAATGCAAACAATGCGGCCAACTAAAATTATTTTAAAATATGTATTATTTGTAATATAAAAAAATTCAAATACTTTTGAGTGGTAGTATATGTCTATAAAAACGTTGTGGACAGTAGTAATTAAACATTTTACTGACGGAAATTAGAGTGTTACTACCTTTTTACAGTTTTTATAGTTGCTTTTTGCGGTTACCTAGTTCTGAATAAAAAAAGAAAACCGACGATTTTTGTTTTGATACCGGGAGTTTGAAACAATAGCTTATTATAATAAGAATTAAAATAAATTATTCCAGATAAACCTTATGCTAAAATGAATAGGGTATACGCCGTTATTCTGTTTTTTTTTTTAATAAAATATAAATGTATGTATGTCAAAATTTGACAGTTCTTTGTCAAAGTGTTGATCCGAATTTCTTAGTTGTTGAAGATTTCTCGTTTAAATTTACTCTGGAATGGTTTTGTTCCAGGAACCAGGAATATTTCTATGCATGACATGGTACTAATATGATGCTGTTATTCTTCTTCTTCTTCTCTAGGAGCCGTCTTGATTCACTACCGGAGGCAGCGCAGCCTCTTGGACTTTTTGTACTTAATCTCCCATTATCTTTTATACCAATCCTCCCATTAGTCTTGTACAAGTCTGTATAACCCCGAGACTGGTTGGTTGATATATTCCTGTGGGCTCATTTACGGTTGCCCAAATAATGCCTGTCTGTTGTGATTTAATGCTTTACATTCGCACAGGATATGGTAGGCTGTTTGGCAGCTTGCGTCCCCATTGTGCGAGCCTTGTGTAGGTGTGCTCTTAGGTTACCGTGCCCTGTTAGTAACCCTACTGTTATGCGAAGTCTTTTCCTACTTTGTCTGAGTAGTTCTTTCTTCGGTCTTTTGGATGTGCCCCTTATGAAGCTTTTTCCATGTCTAATTCTACTGAGGTTACCCCAGTATTCCTCGTGTTTGTTTCGGATCCATTCCCTGGTTTGCACTCGTGTTGTGGTTTTGGTCACTCCAAGAGCAGGTTCTGGTCCAAAGTATGGTGCGGATGATCCCTGTCTCGCAAGCTCATCCGCTTTTCGTTGCTTTCTATTCCCGAATGTCCTGGTACCCATAAGAGAGTTACTTTGTTGCGTTCTCCCAGGTCTTCCAGTTCTTTTTGGCAGTCCCATGTCAGCTTGGATGTTACCTTGGGGTTTACTAGTGCTGTTATTAATCCAATACTTAAATATGTGAAAACTCCCTGCAAAATTAGGGGTTTTGTTGTTAGCAGAAGTTTATTTTATGCGCAGTACCTATAGTAGGTTAAGCTCTTCTTAGTCGCTTACAATATAAGTCATTGCCCTCTGGTATTGTTTTCTCCCCCTCAGGCTGTGCGTCTGGACAGTTTCGACCTGGACATGTTACTGCTAGCGCTAATGACAATTTTCTTATAATGTACATTATTTTTTATATATATTGTTTACTTTTAATGTTCATTTTCTTTAAAGCATTTTTAGTAGGTAATTAGTAGTAACAATATTGACTAACATACAAAATTTTTAACTGTGCATTTCAAGAATGTAAAAGTGGTATCACAATAGTTATATTTGTAACAAGTACCTAAAATCAAGTTTTTTGGGACGAATCGCTGCTGTTTCGAAATAGCAGATGGGTCCTTAAAACTAGCAAGGCCAGTCAGTTTTTGAAAAATATCAAAATTTAAAACATTTAGGTGCCTAATTGTTGTATAAAAATAAGTTGCCATGACGATTTATTTGGAGTGAGCCCGAAAAAGATTCATTTTACGGACTGAAGTAAGATTGTAAAATAGATCTTTTTTGGCGCGAATACAAAAAAAAACATTATTTTCAATGACATATTGTACCTGTCCATGAGTCCTGGTAATCATAAGACACTGTGTGTTAAAATTTTATAATGTTGTCGAAAATCTTACTGGATCTTTCACATGTTTTTGGGATATTGGAAATATTTGGTATTAAGAAGAATATATTTTTATTGTTTTTTGGTATACGGAGTGATCCAGAAGATAAAAAAATGAAAGTTAGATCTATCATTTAATGTCAAATTTTACATTTTATGACAAGTCACATAACAGACTTTCGGTTTTACTGAAAACGACCTCAACTTTCGCTTTTCAAGTGAGACACCCTGTGTAATTTTACATTTTGAATTCCTGGCAACATTTTGCATCTAATGGTGCTCCATATGTCAAATATATATTTTTTCGTTAGAAAATTATTCCTGATACAGTACGCATTTTTACTGATGAAGTGAACTCATATGATCTCATTTTGAAAAAATGGAGTATCTTCATTTTAAATTTTCAAAACGCGATATAATTAAGAGTAAAGCCTCAACAGGGTATTTTTGATTTTTGTTTAGGTAATTGGCATACAAATATTATTTTTTTGCCCTAGCTCCTAGATCGAAAACAAAATTTAAAAAAAATCAAATTTGTTGTGCCGCTGTACGCATAATGTTGCCAAGAATCCAAAAATGTAAAAATATACAGGGTGTCTCAGAAAAAGTAAAAATTGACATTATATGATATACCCGAGTTTCATTTTTCTATCTTAAAAAATTTAGAAAACAAATGGGGTGAGCTAGCCTCTTGGATGAACCGATACTTTAATGTTTTTCTATTAATAGGTATTTTTTTAAAAACGATTCCCTATTCTTTAATTGGATTACTTATAGGTTTTTAAAAGGCCTTTGTTTAATCCTTAAAACATATTACATTGAGACTTAAATAAATAGTAAAATAGCAATAAAAAGTAATGTGTAAGCGAGAGATATAAGGATATTTTGCTGAAAAGTCCCAGCGAATAAAGACAAATTATCTTGGGACCAGGACCGAAGTTTTTCCATTGTTTCTTTTGGTCTGTATCCAACGAGGACTTCAATAAATAAATCCGCCACAACAATACAGAATATATCTACAATAAGGATATCTCTTATACTAACTTAAGTATTACGTTAAAGAAACAAAAAAAAAATATAAAAGAAATAATTTTAATATTTTAAAATAGTTTAAATATTTGTATTTCTTTTATAATATTAGGGATCTTTTAAGCTGACAGACATGGTAAAATCGTATAGTAATTTTTAGATTATGGAAACATTTATTAGTGACAGAATATCAGAAAAAAATATATATTTACAATTTTAGGGTTTTTTATCTATTATTTGTTCCATATATATTTTTATAATTTTTCAGCCATAATATTTCCTGGGAAAACGCCGAGAGAGTGATTGATGTCGTTAGAGGATGTTCGAATTTTATACGGCATTCTTCCTTTACTCGAGCAGAATGGGATTTTATAGTTATTTCCTTGGTTTCTTGGGCATCGAATTGTCTGCAGGCAAGGACTTTGATAAATAAGTTTCAGGTAGGTTAATACATAATAATATATTTGATTGTATGTATTGTTCTTATATTAAAGTCGCTGTGCCTCATTAAAACGCATTTTATGTTTTTAAATGCTCAGATAAATATTTTTAAGTTGCTTATCTGATTTAATTAATATTTAATATAATCATATGTTAAATACTTACTATTACACATATAATGTTTATTTAGAAACTGGCAATGCTGCACGCTAGTTGCGTTCTTTTAAGGAATATTTCCCGATTCGGCCTTTAGTTTTTCTTACTTAACTGCCTGCTAGTAGCTTTAGTATTTACCTTTTAACACTTTAATTGCCATGTGCACTATATATGGATAAGGCAATTTTAATTCTCCGCCATATATACACATAAACATTTTCAATTTCAATTCAAACCAACGTATTCAAAGTGCCTCCATGCCATTGCTTTCAGATACAGGGAATATTTTCGATTCGGCCTTTACTTTTTCCTACTTAACTGCCTGCTAGTAGCTTTAGTATTTACCTTTTAACACTTTAATTGCCATGTGTACCATATATGGATAAGGCAATTTCAATTTTCGGCCATATATACACATAAACATTTTCAATTTCAATTCAAACCAACCAATTCAACCAACGTATTCAAAGTGCCTCCATGCCATTGCTTTCAGATACAGGGCATTAAAACAAGTAAGCATTACCTCTACAGTATTAATTATTTTTCCGTTTCGTCAATGACAAACAAAAATTTGTTTTAATTTAAAATCATAAGTAGGTGCTAATACAATGATTTTTAGTGACGAAAACAAGAAATTATGATGTAATAATCAAGTATGTGACAAAAAACACATTTCCTTAAATATTTCTCTGAAATTTAGTAAATAGACCTATACCTAAATTCTAAACAGATTTGTCCAATATTTTTTTTCTGTATTTTAAGTCCGTACTCGACATTTCGTAATACATCTTGAAAACCTGTCAACGTATTGTTCTATCACTGACAAAAAAGTAATTTCATTTAAAATCATATATTAGGTGCTAATACAATAATTCTTAGTGACGAAAATGAAAAATTATCATGTATTAATCGAGTAAGTGGCAAAAATCACACTTTGTTAAATATTTATATATTTCTTTAAAATTAAGAAAAATACCTATAACTAAATTTTAAACAAATTTTACCAACTTGGTGGATTATAGGTTGGTTATCAAAGGCCACATACATATAATATTATTTTAGAAATATTTTTAAGTAACTATAGACCTTACAAAGAATTTGGCTCTGTCCTTATTTAAACAAAACATTGATATGGTCTTTTTTAAAACCCTTTTTAATAAAACTTTACAAACGAAAACAGTGTGGCATTCAAAACAAAAAAAAATATTTTCATATAACTATTTTTGTTGATATTTTCAAAACCATCTTATCCCTTTTTTATCTTTTAACTTTATTTTTAGTATCAGTCCATGTTGATATCTATAAGTAAATTGTTCATAAATATTTGTACAAAAGTGGAAAATTTTAAAGAAGATAATATAAATACCAGCTATGTAAATGAATGGGAAGATATTTTATTGGAAAATATTCATGCTGATTTGGCTCAACTTTGGCTGTATTCATCAGGTAATTCTGTAAAATTTAAATTTACAAAAATAAAGATTATATAATGTTATAGACTTACCAAATGTGCTTTAGTTTATATAATCATTGTAGAAGGGTCCTGAAGATTCTGGAATCGCCCATTTTTTATAGTTATTGCATTCTGTGTTATAAAAACTCTTTTAACTAATTCGAGACTCTACTATCGTTTTTAATATTTTTCTTAGCAAAAGTCAGTTTTTATTTAAACAACGGATATACTGTAAATTAAAAGCAAGTGACGAATAGATAAGCGGAGTTACGTTCAAATGTTACTTTATTGTTAATAAAAAGGTAGAAAGTGGCGATTTCTGTTTTTATACGAGGTGTTTCCTAATATTTGGTGTCGGCATAAGAGGCGTTATGAAAAAATTAAGTGCACGTAATAATTCTATTGATGGAAACGTACGAAAACGTAAAAAAATCTAAACCAAATAAAGACTAATCAAGATTTCATAAAAAACGATTTAAAAAAAAATAAGGACTAGTCTGTTGAGTTTTGAGATTCAGTATCCTTATATTTAAAACAATGTGTAAATAAAAGTCAGTTTTGACATCAAGTAAAATAAAACTGTCGTCTTTTCATTTTTGCCATTGGTATTCTGCTATAATTCCAAAAGGCCCAGAGCAACGCTAGTAAGTTATCATGTCGACCGAAATTCCGTCCATTAAAAAAATTGAAGGGAAGAGAAAATTTGGATTCATGGAAATTCACTGTAAAAACTTATTTGGAACATAAAGATCTTTGGAACTGTGTATTATGCACAGAGACGGATGAGAAGAAGGTATCGAAACCAAAAGTAAGATTGTTTCACTTCTAAAGATGACTTTGATCGACGATTAGAGTTCTGTGGAATAATGAGCGAAAGAGCACACAATAATTCTAATTTTCTATCTAATATCTGTTTCTCCGATGAATGCACTTTTTTTAAATGACAGTTTAAACCAATGAGCTGTTAGTTTAACTGGAGAAAGCATCGATTTGGCATAAGCGTGGCATCATAAACGCACATTCTAAGGTTCTGTCTAGCGATGAATGAACCTCTGTACTCCAAACAATAAAATCCACCAAAACCCGGGAAAATGGTTACTACAGATACTATTTTGACGTAAAGCGTGGCTGTCAAGTATCTTCGTGTTTCATTTACTTGATGGTATAGATTAAATTTTACTTAATTTATTCCTAAAATTACATCAAAATAAGCTCTACTATTGTATTTTAAACTGTGAATAATATTTGTTATATTTGTTATTATAAAGAATAACACAGAAAAGTAATGATGTCAAAATACTATTTTCTTTTTGGACAGCCACTAATAAAGGCGCGACAACGTGACAAAAGCGGATTTTTCGTAGAAGCATACTTCCGCCACCTTCAGCTTCGCTGATGGATTCTAGAGAAGTAAAGATTACCCTCTTTTATGGCTGTTTTGCTCAAAAAGTTACCCTCACTAGGAGGCGCTGATGTAGCTTAGGGATCCAATGAGAACCAATGACCTTGACCGCAATATATAAAGTTAAGATTAAAAACGGCCCTCTGAAACACAACGCCATCTGCAACTGGAGGGCCATTTTTGTAACACAGAGTGGGTGATCCTTTACCTCTCTAGAATCCCTTTCTTCACTCGACAGATAACACATTCAATATGGCATTTTAGTGTAAATGTTTTTTGTTGTTAGGGTAATTTTTGTGACAATTGTATAAATTTCAGTTTTGTGTAAGTACTTTTAATAAATTAAAATCGTAAGGCAGTGCCAAGTGTGTAAAGTGACGGATATGATTCCTGGATTATCATTTCACAAGTAAGTACAAACTATGCTTGTACCATTCTATCGCCAATAATAAAAAAAACATGTTGGCCGCAGCTCTCGATTGCGTTTATGAATGAAATGCTTTCTTTATCTATGATGTTAGTTTATTGGTTTAAACCGACATAACTGTCGTTATTGGTCTGAGGAAAATTCTAGGATATAACACAAGGTACATACTCAGCACACACAGGAGTTAAATATTTGGTCTGGTATTTTAAAAGGCCATATAATAGAACCATTTTGTATATCTGGAAATCCAATAAGGAACGTATCATTAGAGGGTGCTCTCCATCCAGGAATAAAATATTTCAGCAAGATGAAGCACCTCCTCCACAGTACAAGAGGTGTTTAGGATTGTTTGGACGCCCAATACGCTGGATTGGACGAAGGGCTGCCATCGAAAGGCCTCCTCGATCGTCAGATCTTTCACCACTGGATTCTTTTTGTGGGGTCACATACAAAATAAAGTGTATGTCACTCAACCAGAGTCTTTGGCAGACGCAGATGGCAAACGCATCATTTTCGAATGCAATCAAATTACTCCTGAAATACACAGAAGTATTCGAGAAAAAATCTAGCAAAATCTTTGTTACTACATAAAAGCTAATGGTGGCCATTTTCAACATCTCTTAAATTAGTAATCTTATTTTAGTGTAGTAGCAGGAGTAGATTATTTACTTACTTTCACTTTTGTAAATAAAAGTTTATTATTACCTCTAGAAATCTAAATTCAGTAGAATCACCCTGTATATCAAAAACTGCTGTTCGAAATGGTCTAAAGTAAGTATGTGACTAATATAAATGTGTGATAAAATAAATTTAAAGGAGGTGCTACTTGGTTCAAAGTCGTAGCCAGTGGGGGGGGATCAGGAGAGTCAGGACCACCCCCCGAAATTTTTACAAAAGAAAAACACTATTAATACAAAGAACTACTACTGTAGTGAATAATAATTGTGGTATTGTTAAAGATCGAACGCTGTTAGAACAACACCGATACGTGACGGTTTTATACGGGTTTGCCATATGAGACCGTGACGTATCGGTGTTGTTCTTACAGCGTTAGATCCTTAGGACTTAAGCGGGAAAACAAAACATCGAGTAAACTATCTTACCGATTTAATTTTAAGTGTCTGTACCCATTCAGTACAAACGCGCGCGGGCAGCGATGTTCAGTTTTAGTTCGAGAGTATCGTAGGCTGCAGCGTAAGGGTCGAGGTTTTACAATCCAAGTTGCATTATCTTTTAGTATTATATGTAGTACCCTTAAAATACCACCCGATTTGGCAGGGAGTCGATACCCCTGACACAAAAGGCTAACCCCTCCCAAAATTATTCCTGGCTACGGTTTTGACTTGGTCCCCCTTTCCTTTTTACATTTTAGGGTTGAAACACACCCTTATCATGGCGTTACATTTGGGTATCATATCTTAGCGTAAAAATGTTTTTCTTTAAAATAAAGTACACGGGTCCAGATATTTCATGTATGATATTTTGCTTTGTTTGGACACTCTATATTTTGAACACCACTGGATTAAAACGGCTGTGATATGGGTATGTCCATAAAGAAAATCAAAAATGCTTTCAAACAGGGTGCAACATGACTCCCCTTTCCATTTTAGATATCAGGGGTGGAATTCGCCCTGGCCAAGGAAGATAGGGATTTCTGATCTGAAAAGTTCCCGCTCGTTTTCATTTAGCTACAAATGTTTCGTAACACCTGGTATAAAAACAAAGATCGTCATTTTACACTTTTTTATTAGCAATCGGATTAACAAAACGTTACTATGGTAACAACAATGGAGCGTAGCTATGCTAACTGTTTAATTCCCTCTGTCATTAACCGAATAGTTCGAAAGTCGATATTATTTGTATTTTTTTTCAACGTTTTGTAAAATATATTGTGCTTTTCTGAGAAGCTGCAGTTGTGTTATTTAGTGTTCAAAATTTGGTAATTGTCTTGAAAGTTGCAGCAACGCCGATTTTGACCAGTTTTGATATACCAGGATTTCTTGGAGCGTTGATCCCGAATCTAAAAGATTTTTTTAGTCGAAAACGTTTTGTTTTTGAGATATTTATCATTAAAATTAAATATCCTACCAAACTCATTTTCACTTTTCCTCCTTCTTTTTGCACACAGTTATTGATATTTACACTAAATTAGCATACTCCATTTTATGAATACCGTTTAAAAACTCATTTTTGTATTTATTTTACACCTTTTTCCATTTATTACAAAGCTTCACTTATCAACTCCGCAACCATGTAGCATTTTTCGTCAAACATGGCCGCAGCGTTTGAAAGTGGAACTTCGCAATGTAAAAGAAAAAATGTGTAAAATGAATATTAAAATATAGGGAAAAAAACATAGACTATAGAAATTTTTTAAAAGGTGTTTTTAAAATATTGTGTGCCAATTTAGTGTTAAAATCAATAATTTTGTGCAAAAAAAACAGTCAGTAAAGCACACGTAAAAGAGTTCTTACTTTTTTATTTTTTAATTTACCACCTTTAGATCTTATTTTTTAGAGCAACTTTCCACCAAAACTGAAAATGCCTTATGTAACTTTCCTTTTATGCACTATTTTGGCCATGTTACTGAACATATGAAATGTGAATTAATTTTTAAACCCAATGGTAACATACCTAAATGGACAAAGTTTTTTAAAACAAGTTGTAGTTTACTAACGAATTCGCAGACTACTCTTCAACTCTGGGGTTACAGAATGTTAAAAATTTTAATACCCGGACTTATTAAGATCGACACTGAAGCTGTTAACACAAGAACACCACACAAGAAAGGTCTTATTTTTGAACAGTTTAAAGAAAAACTTATCGAAGTACAAAATATTGTTGATAGTATGCTAATAGATTTTAGGTAAGTCATTAGTACTAAATATATAAGTAAAACCCTTTTATAACTTAAAACCGTATGTTATTATATACCCATAGACTGATTAAGAATAACCTGCGCATTCCATACGCACAAGTGGACTTCCAAAAAAGAAGAGATAGATAGACCAGGTTGTTTAGTGGGCGGAGTTAAGAACTCTAATGCGGGCAGGTAGGCTCTCTCCATCGGTTGGTTGTAGCTGGCGGTGGGAAGAGCATGCGCCGGTAGAATTCTTAGTCTATTTTTAATATGTGTATGAGTGTACCAAATACTCGATGTCTTTTTATGATACTTTAAGTATTTTTAATAAGTTACTTTCTTAGCAATGCAATATTCTAAATACCCGATGCATACTAAAATATTTTCTAATACACCTTAATACAGGGTGTTTGGGAAATAATGTTCGTAACTTCAAGAGGTGATTCCTTGCATTATTCTAAGCAAAATAGTTCATTATAACTTATGTCCGAAAATCAATCGTTTTCGAGGAAAGTGAGTCGTAAAAAAATAAATCTTCTTAAACATTTGGCAACGCTGCAACACAACCGCGATACGAGCGCACGAGAACTGCAACTGATTCATCGAATTGTTCACGTTGGTATGATATTTGTTGAAAATATGCCTTGAATTATTGATTACTTTTACGCAATTTTTTGTGGCTAATATTTTTTATTTAATAACGCTTTCAGTGCAGTACATTTACTTAAAAAAAATGACAGGAGTTACCGATACGTGGCGATACACACCACCAATTTCCACGATTATCAGTCACTTACTTGAAACGATGCGATGCACCAAAAAAGAAAAAAACACAACATTCGTAAATCACATAAAGTTACAGTTAAATGTATTAGTAATCACAATAAATTTCAGTTAAATACCTTGAGAAATCCACAAAGTTTATTAAAAAATTAAAAGTCTCACACCCTCTAAATCGTGAATTCTGGGAGAAAGTATGTTTATTGGACTATTTTTTTCCTTAAAATTATCTGCACAATCATACCCTTTAATATGGACATAAGGTTTAGTTAGTTTAGTTATCCTATATAGAGCATAAGCGTTTATGTTACATTTCTTGTCATATTAACTGTTTTTTTTTTTTATTTTTAGAATTGGTGACACTTGCAGAGTAGAACCATCTTATGATTCATTTGTATATACTTTTGCTTATCTTCTGTTATGGGATGTTATGCTTTCCCTTTGTGACCACGCCTCGGCAGAACTACGATACCAATATGCAGATTGGCTTAAGTAAGTTATTTAATTATTATAAACAGTGTAAAATTTGGATGTTTTAGTATCGGACCCTGCCATTAATATTTCGTCTTTACCAAAAGGTATAGTAAATTTTAAAAAAATGGCCTAAGGATTAATATTTTATACACCTCATCAAAAAGCCTTACAGAGGCATTTTTAGTTAATTTTATTTTGTATTATTTGTTAATCAGATATTTGTACTACATATATCTATAAAGTCAATATTTGGTCCAATTTTGAACAATATATCGTAAAGTATAAGTAACGAATTTAAATGCGATGTTCAGTGTACTGTAGGTTATCTATTGCACAAAAGAAAAAATTATGTTTCTTGTTCTGGTGTATATATCTGTAAGGCTTAAATGTAGCCCACTTTGTTTTATAAAATTTTCACTTTCACTAAATTTGGCAAGTAATAGTTAAATCTGTATATTTTGACGTTTTGAAGCCCTTTCAGTTTGACCATACTACTTTTTCTAATAGAAAATGATACTCTGAGTACAATGACAAATTTTTTTTTTACAATTATGTTTCTTTATATTTTTATTTATTGCTTCATTTTTAATTAAAAACTTTTATTGTAATAAGCCATATTTTATCACCATTTAAAAGATATATTTGTTATAAAAAATAAAATTCATACGAACTTTTAATATTAATGTTAAAAATGGTGACGAAAAAAACTTATTTTTAATAACTAAGGGGTAACATGCATCTTTGATTCTAGTGTTTGTCATCTACTTATCCATTTCCCAGATGTCATTAGGTAAAATCTCTACAAGGTTAGTTGAGAAATTAACTTATTAATTTAGCGGCTCCGTATTTTTAAAGCCGTAGAAGCCATAACTACCAGGATTTTTTTTTCAAAGAGCCTCTATGCCCAAAGAAAGTTCACCTTCGTAATATTATATAATTCAGAAACATGTACGGTATATTTCACTGGTTAATAAGAAACCACGAAAAAATATCTTTGTACTTTTTTACTTGAACAGTATGACATGAGAGATTGACGCGGAATCGTATAAATACCGCCTAGATTTCGCCAACCAGTCAGTCGATTGCAGAGGGCTCAGATTTCAAGGGACTCCGGTCAGAGGTGGAACCGGCCGATAGTGAATTTTCCATCAGGTTATAGTTAAAGTAGTAAAGATTGGATACGGTTTGTTAAGTCCACTTAGGACTTTGGGAATTTATTAGTTTATGGAATGAGTTTTAGTATATAGTAAGAATAGTTATTTTTTTAAATATTGTTTAGCAGACTATTTGGCAACCTCAACCGTTTTATACGATTTCCTGTTGGTAATCGGGAAGACTTGAAGGGAGGATCCAGTTTTGGCCACATGAAAGTTAATTTGTGTTTTATTTAACATTTACTTGAAAAAGCCGACCCAGAAAGTCTGGCACTTCGAGTTCATAGAAATCGTAAACATCTTTCATGTATTTCAGGTTGTAGGTTAGGCTGCCGCCGGATTGCACTACCTAGACGGCGCTGATACTTATGGAAGAGGAATGAGGACAGCTCGGTATTAATTAGCTTTGTTAATAGCCAGCATGTTCTTTTATGTTTATTTTCTTTTTGAAAAATAATTTCTTGTGCTGGCTGACAATAGTTTCTTTCTAGGCTGGGTGACAATAGTTTCTTTTTGTTTATATATTGCTCTAACTGGTCTTTTAATTTAAGTTGCCTTCTAACCCTTAGCAAGAAATGGGTTGACATATTTAATTAAGTTACGGGAAATTCGTTTTCAACATACTGTTATCTCTGTATAAAAGCTTTCCTTTAAGCAACGTGGGCAGATCTGCAATCATTAGTTATCAAAAAAATGCCGGGTATTTAAAAAGGACAACAACGGTCTAGTTTAAACATAAACATTTTTAGTGATAAGGGAACAGGGTAAAATTTCTGAAAGACCTAACTGTAAATTTTTACAAACTAAGATATAAGTGGTGACAGTTCTTTTTCAACCAATAAAAAAAAAATAGTAATTTAGAAAATGCTTAATATGCTCAAAATTCAGAACCTTATTATTGACAATTTGGACCTGGAAAACCTGGAAAAATCATGGAATTTCCCTACTTTTTGAAAGTCCAAATACTGTAAATATCTTTGTAATTGAGTGCAGATGCACTATCAATATGTATGTGTTTTATTTTACAGAAATGGTGATTTGCTTCCATATTTTCTATCAAGTCTTTTTAAATTAATGCCAGCTGAAATTTATCAGTGTAGTGAAGGAAAATCAAAATCTTTGGATGATAGCTTTCTTAAAAATCCACTTGATAGTACCTGCTACAGTAAATGTTGCGACAGCGAAACAATCGAGGGAATGGTTTGTTACTTATATAAAACGTCTCTAGTTCAGTTACCTGCATTAGTAAGACAGTGGTGGACGGATCTGGACATCAAGTCTTCGCAACTAGTTGATAAGATAACAACATTATATGTGTCGCCACATCTATGTATGGACGAATTAAACAATGTAATGCATTACCAGAATGTGTTTAAAAACATGAAGGTATTGTAGTATAGCATATAGTTATTATATTTAACGACTTGTCATTACGATAAATATTTTTAAGTTTTTTTAAATTTTTTTGTCTACAAGATTATTTAATTTTAGGATAATAATTTTATTCCATTTCAAACTACCAAATTTTGAGCAAAAATTTAAATAAAACGTAACGGTTTTCTTTTTGGTTTGATCTGCTTACTGCTCGTGTAAAAAATTTTGAAGTTGTGCTTCGTGTTGTATTTTTTTAGATATTCTGTACGAACACACAGCTTTTCTCGGTGAAATTGATTAAAAAAAAAAAATACAGTATATATTTAATTCCCAATTTTCTCTATTAAATTTTGGTTACAATGTAAATACTTTCTTTTTTTGCCAAAATATTAAAATAAGAAACTAAAGAATACCTTTTACACATACTATGTTTATCTGTTTCTATAATTTTTTTCCAATATACATGTCGTAAGGTACTTTTTTAGAAGCTTTTACAAGAAAGCAAATTAACCTTCTAATCCGGTTCTTGCCCTGTTTAAAAGAAATACAAATTCATAATAAAGATTTGCTTACTCTTACTTCGGGTGAGGACTTTTTTGTAAAATCTTTTAATTTGAGACCGGCCAGCTCATTATGACTTCTTAGGTTATTTATAGTTGCAATTTTTTTGGATAATTTCTGTAACTGTATTGCTAGTAAATCTGAACGTTTTTCTGAAATTAAAAGTAACAATTTTTTTATAACTACTTCTCTGGCTCCCAGTTCAAGGATGAATTTCTTACTGATAAACATAAAGCAACAGTAGACATTCTAAAATATATTCCGAGTCTGACTGTGGATATGACACCTATCTACAACAATAAAGCTCACGTTACGTCAGTAGATTTAAGTTCTGATAAATCTAAGGATGAGGTTCGGCTTAACATTTTATTTAAGATGCCCTAAATAGCAAGAAACCTAATTAGTCTGGGATATATTTTCGAGTAATGCTTATAGCCGCGACAGTATGGCGGGAACTTCCAAAAATTTGGAAAATGTTAAACTGAAAACCCAGTTCAATTCTTATTTGAAACTGCCACTTATTGATCGTACTTCATGCCCTCTTTCATGGTGGCAAATTAATCATAAGAGCTTTTCCAATAGCAGATCTTGTTCGGGTGTTTTTATCAGTTCCGGCTTCAACAATATTCAGTGAGAGGCTGTTTTCAGAAGCTGAAATGATTTTCTAGGAAAAACGAAGTAGGTTAACTTCAAAATTTAAAAAAATGGCGACATGCTAACCTACCTTTATCATAATCTTCCTCTACTTGATTTTAAATATAAAATAGCTGTAAAATCGATTTCTTTTTGTACAATTTAGCTTTTTATAATAATGTAATTTTTATTTAATACAATATATATTAAGTTTTTTCTTACAGGGTCTTTGGCTTACCATTTTTTTTTCAATAATGTTTTCTTTTTAACTTATTCAGTCTAAACCAAAACCAAGCAACCAAAAGCAAAACCAGGTATTCCGTCAAATTAGCCGAGTACCCGAGTTTTGCAGGATAGGATGAGGGTACTCTAGTCTCTACTTCTATCTATATTTTTTTGCTTTTAAAGATGTAATATGATTATGGTATTATAAATATTTAAAAGCCAGTATTAATTGAGCGGCTGTAAATGATTTAAAAATGGAAAATCGCAGGTACATAATATGAAATTTAAAGTAAAACCATTTTTTATTCTACAATTAGGGTACCTCTTAGTCCAATAACCAATATTTTTTTTTTAGTTAGTATTACGGTAAAATATTGTATTTAAAAAAAATTTTAGGTTAAAGTTATGCTTGGTATTAGGGAAATACTAGCTGTCTACACCGTGGATGAAACGCAGATGGAACTGTCAATTACCCTTCCAGTCAATTATCCTCTTGGAAGCCCAAATATTCATTGTAATAAACAAATTAGCGGAGCCAATCAAAAGCAATGGTTGCTACAGTTTAAGAAATGTGTGCTTCATCAGGTAAGAATTGCATAAAAAAACCCGTCTTTTAATAATTGGCGTAACAAGTTTTAAAAATTCTGCTTTTATAGGCTAAAAAATATTAAATGATCGAGTGGTACCATTTCTGAATTGTACAGTGTGATTCTTTCACAAGGAAAAAATTAAACGAAACTACATTTTTATAAGTATTTTTTTATTGGTTTGATTTTTCCTTTTTCATATAAAGAAATTTAATGGTGACTTTAAATGCCAACCATAAATAATTTTGTGCATATGCAAAATTTTGCATTAATTTTGTGAATTACGTGCTATGGCAAAAGGCAAAAGTTAGTTATTGGCTCTTTGTTATCCTTAACTGGCAATACTTGGTTAAATATTTAAAA
Source organism: Listronotus oregonensis (assembly GCA_019359885.1). Lineage (NCBI taxonomy): Eukaryota > Metazoa > Arthropoda > Insecta > Coleoptera > Curculionidae > Listronotus > Listronotus oregonensis. Next base: position 67,572 of record JAHBCN010000975.1, read on the forward strand.
TAAAAGCAAAATATTCCTATTTTTGTATTTTAATTTAAGAACTATGTGATAAAGAAATACAATACCGTATCAAAAGCTTTGCTTAAATCCTGCTCCACAAATATACCTAAATTGCCCTGACCAAATGGGTTTGCTAAAAGACCTTTTACGTTTAACTAGAATATTCCAAATTTAAATAAACATTTATGTTGCTAATTTTTTGATAAGAATTCTAAAGCTAGTCAAAATACCTAAAAATAAAACTAGTTTAATAAGAATAGTAAAAATATTTTTTATAACATAAAATGTGATAACTGATCAGAAGTATTTTCTTTTAGAATGGATCAATTTGGGATGGTCTTTCCCTTTGGAATAATAATTTAGACAAGAAATTTGATGGAGTAGAGGAATGCTATATTTGCTATGCAGTTTTGCACTTCGGTACTTGTCAATTACCACGACTGTCTTGCCAGACTTGCAAGAAAAAATTTCATTCAGCCTGTCTCGTAAGTATTATTGCTCTAAACTTTGTTTAACTTACATTAAAATAGTTAATTCATTTAACCTATTTATTTATACTAGATCCTTGTTATCTACATTGGTTCAAAAAAGTCAGTAACCATGGTTTCTTACTAGTTGTTTTTCTTAATTAAAAATGGACCAATTATATTTGTTACTTTTTTTATTTGTACTTGTAGCGCTCGTGGCCTAATTCTGGCATTCGTTTTATTATTGTATGTTTTTATAGATATAGTTGAAATCACTATTATCGTGCGGGTGTATCAATTAATCAGCGACAAACTTTTGTAGTATTTTAATTTATTTAAAAACAGCTTTTAAATACAACGAGTAAGACGAACGAAATAAATAGATGCAGCGTTAACATACAAAAAAGATACAATAGTAAATACCAGTGGTTGTATAAGAATTATTATATTAAAAGAGTACTTATTTTATTTTGAATGATGGATGAAATTCCTGTGGATTCCTAGATCCCCAGGCCAAAAAATGGTATTTTATCTTATTTTGAGAGCAAAAAAAATAACTAAAACATCAACTGTGAATATAGAAGAAGAAGTAGCTAAAGCACATGGAACTAGTTTAAGAATGGTGCAAAAGGTGGTACATAAAAAAAAAATCTTATTCCCAGGAAAGAAAAAAATGCAAACGGAAAAAGCCAATAATTGTTTTTTTTTAAATTTAATTTAAGCACTGTTTTTCCATTTCGTTGAGTATTTAGCTGTAACTAAGTAAAACAAAAAATGCTATGGACTTTTAATTGAGATTGTTTAGGTACATGTATGTGTATTAGGTAAAGGGTGCAATAAAAACATTGAAAACATCTATTTTTTTTTAAATCCTTTGTTAACATGGTATATTATGGGACGTTTATTTCGAGATCAATTCATAAAAAAGGAAGTAAAAGAGCCTTGCAGCTATATGCATGAGGACTTAGTTTGTTGCACCCAAGCTGACCTAATTTGATTTACTTAAACAAAAGAAGTTAAACTTCTGAAGTAACGCGTATTTTTGAAATATGTAAAATATACAGGGTGTCCTAAATAAAAATGTAAAGTTCGTGAAATTTCCGGTGAAACTGCAAGTCCAAAAATATTTAACAAATATGTGAAAAACCATACCGAATTTCAAAATCATAACTTAAAATTAAAGAAATTACAACCGGAAGGTCATATCGTTGTCATCTGATAGACATGAGCCGAATGTCGAATCAAGCTTTAACGCAAGCGCATATACATTGACTTCTGTCCAGACGCGGCTTAATATGTCAGACTTAAAGTGTCAAACGCTAAAGTAAATATTATTTTGGTAGCCACTCATTTTTTAAATTTGGTTCGTATGTATAACCTTTAAGCCCCAACGATAAGAGCGATGCCGACTATAACTGAAAGAATAACATAGATCTAGTATTTTTACAAAATTACGTAACTTTATTTATCTCGGTAACTAAAAACATTTTTGTTTGTTGGGTATTATGTAGTTTAAAATAAAGTATATTACGATTTGTCACTGACATCTTGTTTTCTTTTTTAGTATAAATGGTTCAGTACCAGCAACAAGAGTAGTTGTCCCATTTGCCGAAATTTGTTTTAAATTGCAAATCAACTATTTTTTATACCTACAAATCAAATTATAATTGTCCAAAAAATATTATTGTGTTTATTAAAAACTTTAAAAAACTGTTATTATGACAAAATACACATTAACTGGAAAAAGTGGTTAGTTCACGAAACTAAGATCTTTAAAAAACCTTCACTGTAGATTTTTAAGCAATTTAGGGAGTTTTGTGCATTAACCCCATTTTAAATTAAAACAGGTATAAATTTTTTTCGAAAGTTATAGATTTCGATGTAATTAGTGAGTTTAACTAAAATTTGTTTTTTGTAGTTTACTTTGTTTTATATGAGTCTAAATAAAAGAATTATTTTTTAGAATGTAGATAATTGTTTAATATTTTTCAAAAGTACACTTTTTATATATTACGAAGAGTTAATCGGCCCTAATAATATAAAAAGCATGAAGGATAGCTTATATGAGTTTTATTTCTTTATCATATTATTTTTTTTTTTGGAATCCTATTGACATAAACGTGTATAAAAAAAATTAAACAAATATCTACATTCTGCAGTAAAGCAAAATAATATTTTTATTGAAATTTATTTATTAAATTTGGGTATTGTTTACCTACCAGCTGTCTTTTTTAGTATATTTTATTCTGTTAAAGTAGGCAAAGAAAATGTGTTAAATTTGTCTTAATAAATGATTCTATTTAAATTAGAAGGTGCGTTTACTTCTTTATCGCATGGAAGATAGCGAAAGCGAATAGTACGGTGGCTTACAATGTATAAGTTAGCGTCAAACACTGAAATCTGCCATACCCAGAAATGACTAGTCAGTTCAACGCAATATGTCGGCAAACAGCGTAAAAACCTTATTCGACTAAAAAGAACCAAACATTCAGCCATTCCTTGTAATATCTAGACAAACAATGTATTAAAAATGATTGTTACGCTGTTCCTAAAACGGATTCAGGCATTACAGGAAAATTACTAAATATTTAGTCAAACACGAATAAGACGATTACGCTGTTTGCCCGCAATACATGTACTGACTAGACCTTATAGGAAATGACGGAAGTTTTGCTGCATCTTTTATACCATATTCATATTGAAATTTTGTCAAGTTTTCTTCCACAAAAATTGATAAAGCTTCATCTACTCAAAATTAAAGTACCTTAACCTTACTCAGTGTCTGTTTATATTTCAATAAAAGTGTTGTAGTAGAAAACATAACTTTTTTTATAAATTTTGCAGTGTCCAAACTGCCTTTGGATCGAAATTGTGTATCTTAGCTCTATTTTTTTCTTTTTTTTTTGTTCACTAAGACTAAAAAATGAAGCTGTTAGTTCTCCAAAAAAATGGGGAAAATTGTAATTTTAAATCTATCCCTGACGAATGTTTATTACGAAATACAGTTAAATTCCTTAATGATGCCAACTGTTTGTTGTTATACTGCACCAAAAGGTGTTTTAACTTATGCCAGGGTTCTAATGACAAGTCTTCAAATTTTGCATCAAATTTTACTTTATTTAGTAAATAATTGCACTTAGCTTGCAAGGTTTTACCTTTGTCTCCTCTTTACAAGCTGATTTCCTCTCCTAAAAAAGTATTTTGCTTTGGATCCTGTAACAATATGTATCAGGTTTTACCGAGGGAAAAACCACCTAGGGAATTATTTGTTGAAGACCGGCAAATTATTGGGAAGTACAGCGAATTATTGGGAATTTTGTGGACATAGGTATAGGGAAGGAAGCATGAGGAATTATTGGGACATTATCAATTTGTAAAGAGGAATTATAATACATAATGTATATTTTAGGATAAGCTTTTTTTTAAGATCTCAAGAACCGTTTAATATGTTTATTTAAATTTTGAATGGTAGCGTTTTTAAGCACTTTGTCTTTACTTAAGTTTCTTTTATGATAGTGGCTCTCTCGAATATAATACAAATATTTTTGCTAATGGCGAGCAAAAAGGTATTAGGTATAATACTTTGCCCTTTAGTAATTTTACTGTTTCTTGAAGTATAAAAGTAAAAAAAAAACAGTGGAATAGTTAAACCTAATAATAAATTATTGTTCAAATGAACTATAAATATTTGTAAATTAATTATATAATTAAATATTTAATGTTAGTATGTAGCAACCAGGGGGCACACCCAAAATGGGGTTTGGTTTAAAACATTCCTAAAAGTTACAAAGATCTGCAAAGTGTTATGTTCAAGTGTATATAAATTTGGGTTCATGACACTACATACACTGTATAGTAGGAAAAATATGTTAAATAAAAAAATTACTTTCATTACTCCAGAACAATATTATATTCAACTTTAAAGAAAATAAAACACCGAAAAACCTACATTCTAGATATGCCCTTATTTCGAGGCACACGTTAGAAACATCAAACTTTGTTCCAGTGCAAGTACCAAAATTGGAAATTTGCCCGGGCTAAAGTAACATGAAAGCCGTATTATTATTTATCTAAAATTGGTTCACAATATATTAAATTATCTTGAGTTTCAATCTTCTTAAGCTTTTTTACTTTAATCTTCTGCCACTCCTTATGCAAATTTTTAATAATCTTTATATTAATGCGTTTTTCAGGTATGGATCGCGTAAGTTCATTCTGTTAGACGCTGAATATTCTACTACCTTGGTAAAAAAGCAAAATATTTGATAAAATTCTTAGGAAACAGACACATTTGCAAATTTGTAATTTGTTATAAATTTAAAAACCAATTTAAAACACGTTATATTTGTTGTAAAAGAGGCATAATTACATATTGCTCAGTTAGGACCGAGGTTAGGAAGCGAAAAATTACTTAAGGTGGCTCGATGGATTCAGCAAATTTCAAGAAATTAGTGGAAATTTTCAGGACCTATTATTGACATTATTTTATATATTTTTATTAACCAGAACTTTTTCAGAATGTTTGCTCAAACAATTTTCGAGACATTGTACTTCAAAGTTAACGCCCTATACATTGTCTCTTATGGAAACGCGAGATGCAACCAGCTTCAATCGTTAATAAAAAAAGTTGCCAAACATTAATGAATATGTGCAATAACGATCAATTACTAGTAAAACGTATTATCTGCTCAGATGAAGCTACATTTACTTTAACTGGAGAAGTAAACCGCCAACACTGTAGATACTGGTCCAAGACAAATACCAGGTGGTTGAGAAAATGTCATACCCAATATTCACAGAAAATAAATGTTTGGACGGCCATTGTTCCAAATCGTATTATTGGGCCCTACTCTTTTAAAGAAACTTTAAATGGGATTAGATGTCTTTAATTCCTACAGAACTATCTTACACTCACATTAAGGGGTTTATTTCCTAATAAACATTATTCTGAAATATTTGTCGAAAATACTTGGTATCAGCAAGATGGTGCTCCCTCCCCCAACATTATGCTGTTGATGTAAGACAATATTTCGACCAAGTATTTAGGGAGATGGATTGGAAGACGTGGAGCTATCGAATGGCCGCCAAGGTCACCTAACTTCAAGCAGCTAGATTTCTTTCTCTGGGGCCACCTGAAGGATGTCGTGTACAAAAGCAAACCTGTCGACATTGATGAATTGAAAAATAGAATTCGAAGATAATGCAACAACATTTATCCAGAAACTAAAACAGAATTCAAAAGGACTAACAGAGTAAAAAAAATGATAGAAAAACTTGACTTTACGGGAGCTCTTTAGGTGCTAACATCTCCGAAGGAGAGGCCTACACGAAAAAAGTTAATGAGTTTGTAGTATTTTTTTCACGTGTTTTTTTTTTCATATCCGCGAGATTTTTTATGCATGTATGCGTGTGGGAAGAAATGACAAATATTACACAGAATTTTTTAAGGACGTGTTTAGTCCCTTTGCGGACGACATAGAGTTATAGGATTTGGCGTCTGCAACTGAATTGCCACTAAAACCATTACAAACCAAAACAAGGGGTTTCTAGAAAAACGTTTACATGAAAAATGAATTGATATGCGGCTGTAACACATTAAACCTCATGTTTTGTTTTCCGTGTTGATGGTTTTATTTAGACATGGATAAAAAATAGATTATCGTAGCTTACATATCTTTATTTTTATACATAAAACTGACCATAGAAAATTCTATAAAAAACACCAAAAAAAATGTTTTGTCTGATGTTATTTTTTAAAAAAGGCCCCGGGTATACAATAAGGCCCGCGTTTTAAAATATCCCCCACCACTGGATTTACATAGGTCATGTCTAATCATTGTGATCCTAAACTCTAAAGAGCTACTTAGCTCAGGAGTCTAAATTTTTACTAAAAATATTTAACCAGGTGTTTGTAAAGCTTTATTAGATTCTTGGTCTTAAATAAATTTTATCACTGAAAACTTACAAAAAAGATTAGGAACTTTACAATTCTTTTATTTTTGATGCGGTACTTAACATCTTATAAACAATTCAATTACAATAAAAACCCCACAATTCACTTGCTAACTGACCAGACGGACCAAAAAAAAATTGACATTCTTTAGTTTTTTAGATTAGGCTATTGTACTATTACAAACATGTGCAGATTATTTGTATCCCTAATTTTGGAGTTTAAGCTACTTAGTTAAAGATGTAGTAAAACAGTCACAACTTTTTATAAAAAATACAATAATCGTAAACAAAGTTATGTTTTACTTTTGTAGCACAAAAATAAAATTAAAAAAAGAGGTTTGACAGTACTATTTTTACGATAAGTTTTTGGCTTCTGAAGGATAATCTGATCAATAGGCAAAAATTTCGACATTAATTCTGTCCTTAAAATATTGGACTTCATTGGATCTCAAACAATAAAAATAAAACAATAGAATATAATTAAAAATTATAACAATATTATTTATAAAATTTCTTACAAATGTAATAAACTTGGAATATGTGAAAGTTCAAGAACCAGCTAAATCATTAATGCTGCATGCCACAAAAAGCAGATTTTCACAAATTAAAAATCTGTCTATATCCGTTAGATAATGATCACAGAATAAACTGGAATGCTTCTAGCATTCCAGAAAAGGAAAATGCTTTATTATGTACCTAGTTTTAAACTCTTAATTTGAATAATACCTGGATAACTTGCCATCTATTTTGTTTTTAAAAATAATAAATTCAACCGTCACAAAAAAATTATATTATTTCATAATGAAACAAATTGCGAATATTTGAAACATTTTGTAGCGATTTTCTAAAAAGTTTTTATTAAGCCTCTAATTACAAAATTATCTGCTAACCCAGGAGTGTTTTTTTAATGACTAAACCAGATCCTTTAGAAGGCATTTTTATAGAGGATACCCTGTATATATTATATAATATAATTTTATGGATTGTAGTTGTTATTAGTATCGCTGGTAGCAGATTATTAATCAAAATATCAATTTATAATTTGTATTATTGTTAGTAATATTTCTAAGTACAATAACGAGGTAAATAGTTTATACAGAATTGTTATTTATTATCAAGATTGCTATCAATTGACAATTTTATAAAAACTTAAGCCAATAAAACTTAAGTAAATTTAGGCCATTGTAGTTATATTAATTTACATATAAAAAAAATATATTAGTAAATCATTTTTGCTAAAAATGATTAGGTTACTTTCTGTGAGTTATAATAGCATCTTGTAAATCCTCTTTAGGTTGATCTTTGTCACCCCAGCCCCATATTTCATGAGTTCCATCCCCTGTTCTTTGTACACGCTTTTTAATCATTTCTTCAGATACAGTTTTCAGGTCGTATGCCCAACCAATTTTGGCGAACATATCAATCAGAGCTGCCGAGAAATTTACTGAATATCTTCCAAGCTCAGCAGTCTTATAATCCCATGGAAACGTGTGATGGTAATTATGCCATCCTTCTCCAAGTGCCAATACAGCTACGGCCAGATTTTCGGAAGGATTGATAAATCTAAAGCACAAAAAAATTGTTCTTTTAGACTGTGAACAGTAATATAAAAATTGTACGCACAAAAAATTAATATACAGGGAATAAAAGTATGATGCTCACGATTTTAATGGGCGATAGTAAAGCTTAAAACAAGTCGAAAAGTGTATGTGACATATGTGTCAAAACTTGACAGCTTTTTGTCTAAACTATGTCAAAGTTACGAACTTTGAAAGCAATTATTTCTGAAAACCATAACAACTGGAAACTTTTGTCTTAATCGCTTATTAGTAGATTTATTTGCTAATAAAATAAACTGAGTTTTCAATGTTTCAATTAACAAATAAAAAAAAATTCTTCCAGTTAAAAATGTATAAAACAATTGGCAACAGAGCTACCCAGAAGCTTGTACATTGTGCTCACCGGCCCAGCCGCGATATTTTTGTTTGTTTTTAAATCGGGAAAATATGCCCATATGTTTTAAATTTAAGAGAACCGTAGTGCAAGTGTACCAAATAGTTTTGAAAACGGAATGTGTGCAACCGAGAAATCTTATTCTTTAGGCAAAATAAAAAAGTGCTGTTTTAAAACATAATTATTTGTGTTCTTAAAATGGATAATAAGCCGAATCTTGTGGTGAGTACAATTATTTTTTAATTACTAATAAAAACCAAACAATAATTTATTGTTTTTTTTTACTTAAATTTAATTCCAAATAAAATATCAAAATAAATTGCAAAAAGTAATTTTTATTATTTGTATGCAAATGTGTAAAAAAAAGTGTAAATATGCAAAACCTCGCAAAAAACGAACCACGTTCGAGTCGCTGTGATGAAACGGGCGCGGTGTTGCCAACTTTTTTAAACTTTGAAGGCCATATTTCGAAAACAATTAACTTTTGACCCATATTTTTTTGGCTTTTTCGACTTGTTTTGAGCTCCACTATCGCCCATTAAAATCGTGAGCATCATACTTTTTAACCCTGTATATATATGTATATATATATATATATATATATATATATATATATATATATATATATATATATATATATATATATATATATATATATATATATATATATATATATATATATATATATATATAATATATACATATATATACACCGTGTTCAAAATTAAGTCGGCACTATTTCTAACTTTTTTATTATGAGAGATACAAGTTAGGTTAAATTAGCAAAGTTGTGTACATTTTTACGCTGATTACAATAACGATAATAAAAAAACAAATGAACATCAGATGTACGAGTTATTCACAAAAATATATATTTTTTAAATGCAACACCCCGTATTTGTTACGTTAATTCAAAAGAGAATGTAATTTTCTATATAATTAGTTATTTACAATTTTTTCCTAAAATGAAAAATAGCGGAGTTATTTCAAATTAAATGTATTTTTCCGTAACTGGACGCAGGCAGCCATGGAATTCTTAAAATCGCATTTTTTTGTACAAATTATCGTAGTATGCTATGACAAAAATAAAAAAAAACAAAAATAACATGTGTATCCGCCATGATGTTTTAGTGACAACTAGTAAATCATAAGGCAACAGTTCATTTATGCTACTGTTGTTTAAAATGCTGTCATTTGGAGAAGTTTGATATGATAGAATGCTACATAATTTGCCAAAAAAATGGCATCAGGCTTTGGAATGAAGCTATTTCCAGAAAGAACTATGCCAAACAGAAGACATTTGTTACTCCTTTATCGAAAGTTTCAGTCAAACAAAAGTGTTTCTTAAGCATAGAAATTAGAAAACCCTTATAATTAATCAACAAACAGAAATTAATAAATCGCATATTTAAAAGTTTATCGTGAAAACTCAACAAGGGACTGTAGGTCAGATCTTGATCTATGCTAAGGAACCATTAATAAAATTAAAAAAAAACCATTATGTACCCCCACAAATACAGACCCACACAAACTTTGTTGCCAGGTGATTACAAAAGGCGTATAAACTTTTGCCAATGGTTTGTAAATGCTGCTATAGAAAATCCAAACTTTTTACGATTAATTCTTTAAAGCAATGATACTAACTTTAGTAATAGAGGCATGCTTAACCGAAAGAACCAACATTATTGGAGCATTGCAATCTCCTGCGCCATCATCCTTTCAATCCACAAAGATGTTTTTGCTTAAACGTATGGTGCTGGCTCATTGGATCAAAAATTGTTGGACCTGTGTTTTATAAAGGATCTTTAACAGGCAAACAATATCTGAATTTACTTAGAAATGTGTTAAAGAATTTTTTGTATGATGCCAATATAGCCAATATTAGCATAATGGATTTTATTAATATTACTGAGTTATGCGTTATTATTAAAAAAAAACTGAAACTACCATGTTTATTATTTACCCAAGTAATTAGAAGGTTTGACAAATTATATCCTTTATGGAAGACTTTATTTAAATTTGGTTTCTGACATGGCGTACTACGATATAATACTACGGTATATATACCGGGTGTTTCTCAAAGGTGGTTCCCCCTATAACTTTTTTATTTTTTAAGATGGGAGAATGAAATTTGGCGTGTCGATATATGACCTAAAAATGAATTTAATGACGTATTTAATTGTTCCTGACGATTTCCGGTTTCACCGGAAATGACCTCAACTTTTGAATTTTAAAAGGAACACCGTGTATTTTTTTCACCTATTCGATAGAACAATGACATTCTAAATACAATGACACCCCATATGTCAACTTTTGACATTCTACTTTAAAAATATTTAATTTTTTCAATTCAATTCAATCAGAGTGTCATGATGTCGTTAAAACAACCCATTTTGAGTCAAGGAGACGTAAAAAAATAGTTTTAATTATCTGACGTATTTTATGTCTTTTCCAGAAAGGTAAAAAGATTCCAAAATTTTATTTCTAGACATAACTCAAGTTTTTCAAATGGAACGATAGTGGGCCGTTGGCATATTTAAAAAGAGCATTTTTTCGTTAATAATTTGATACCCCACACTTAATACTTTAGGTTAAATCAACTCTAAAAAAAAACAAAAAATAGGCATATTAGTTGTTACTTATAAAATTATTAAAACATCCGGGCCATGGCATTCGAATAAAAAACTTATGCATTTCGGCAATTTTGTCCGGTAGGCTTGGAAATAAACAAAAACGTTAATGGCAAACAATGCTGTTACATAGTTTAATAATTTAATGCGAGTTAGTTATTTAAAGGTATTGCTGTATTTATTAATAAGGCATTTTGATTTAAATATCTATAAATATAATTAATAAAAAAATAATAATAATAACTATGCCTATTTTTTAGCTTTTTTATTGTTGATTTAACACCAAATATCAAGTGTGGAGTATCAAATTATTCACAAATAAATGCACTTTTCGAATATGCCAACGAGCCACCATCGATCCATTTAAAAAAAATGAGTTATGACTAGAAATAAAATTTTGAAATCTTTTTTCCTTTCTGGAAGAGACATAAAATACGTCAGATAATTAAAACTATTTTTTTACGCCTCCTTGACTCCAAATTGGTTGTTTTCACGACGTCATGGCACTCTAGATTGAATTTTAAAAAATAAAATATTTTTAAAGAAAAATGTCAAAAGTTGACATATGGGGTGTCATTGTATTTAGGATGTCATTTTCTATTGAATAGGTAAAAAAAATACAGGGTGTTCCATTTAAAATTCAAAAGTTGAGATCATTTTCGGTGAAACCGGAAATCGTCAAAAACAATTGAACACGTCATTCAATGCATTTTTAGGTCACATATTGATGAGCCAAATTTTATATATAAAGCCTACTTTGCAAAACTCTGATAATAATTTGTTCATGCGCAACCTAATAAAAAAATGCGTTTATTTCGAAAACGGTCTACTTTTTGGAGATCAAAGAAGTATACCTTTGTTGACTAAAATTAATTGCTGTTTTATTATTTTCACTCGCAAATATGCGTACAGGGAGGTCAAAAAAGTTATGACCATTTTAATCACTCAATGTTGTTGTATGTGGGGCCATCTAGTGGTAATGGCCAAATAGATATCATATTCGTGTTCCTCATCCTAAATAATAAGAGTACACCAAATTTTACTTTAATCTGTCTAGTGGATTCCGAGATATTTTAATAAATGTTTGGTAAAAAAATTAGTTTTAACACCCTGTAGAACGAAAAACCAATAACATTTTGCTAAGCGATATTGAGCTCAAACGCTTTATTTTCATGTCAGTTATCCTACATTAACCTATGTCCAATTAATTATGGGACACCCTGTATATATATTGTATATATATACAGGGTGTTACTTAATGGTATGTCATAATTTGAAGGAGGCATTCCTGGATCGATTTTAAGTCGAAAAGTTCATATAAACGTGGGCCCTAAAATGCTTAGTTATTAAGATACAGGGTGTTAAAGTTTTAATTTTGCTTTCGTTTTTTCTTAATTATTCTTTAACCAAATGACCTAGCGGTACAAAATTTGGGATCTGGGGGTTTTCTGAGGCGAGAAATTTAAATTCGTCCACGCTTTTGATGTTGCTAGTAGAGGGCGCCAGCTACGGCCTACCTCACTTGTTTTAGATGTCGTAACTTTTTTTAAACTTAGAATATTGACCTGTTTATTAAAGAATAAGTTACTATAAATCATATATATATATATATATATATATATATATATATATATATATATATATATATATATATATATTATATATATATATATATATATATATATATATATATATATATATATATATATATATATATATATATATAAATGTGCCACAAATTCGAGTGCATGCATGGGGATCTCGAAAACCGTAAGAGATACGAAGTCGGTTAAATTATGGCAAAGTTGTGCATTTAGGTGCCTAACAACAAGCCGATTAGAAAAATGTAAAATTCCGAGTACTTCCGGAGTAGGGCATTCAATCCCGGAAGGAATTTGCAATCCTGGGATTTAGGGATCATTAATTTTTAATCCCGGGATCCCGGGATTGATCTCGGGATTCCACAAAATTTAATTATTTCAAAATATTTTTTTCTATAAATAACTAAGTAACACCTTTCACTAAAAATCTTTATTTTAGGTAACAACATAACCCATAACATAACCTAATACCAAAGATAATACTACTACGGATAAGATGAACCATTCAATGCTATATTTTTGATACCCCTAATGGACTTTGGCTAACGCGAGCCGATGTCCATCGAGAGATTTTCGCGCTATCCTTGAACGAAAGTTAAACAGTGTTGCCGGCAGGTCTTTACTATTGGCGTGATGAAACGCGACTAGAAAATACACAATTTGTTTAGCCGCCCGCTTTCGCTACTTCGTGTTCCGAATAAGGTACAAGCGACAGACATTGACAATGTCGCACATGGTTTCGTACCTCGATTCGCTGGGGCAGGGGTTACCGACTTAATTTTATTCGCATTTACGGAAGCATTGATATCTCCGAACTGATTCAAAACGCCCAATTTAAATGAACCATCTATTCGTAGTAGTATTATCTTTGCTAATACAAAATGAAAATGTCGTATCTTATCCTAGTTTAAAGGAACAACAAAATTATTAAAGTTTAGAAAGAAATTTTCAGAAAAAAAAAGGTTTAAAACAAACTTGTTTTTTTAAAAAAATGTCTTAAGGAAACGAGTGTGTTGTCACTTAAACTAGACCTTCTTTTATTGAATAAGATACCAGATATTGAAAAGGTCCTTTCGGATTCGACGCTGGTAGGAGGAATCGTCATTAACATATCATATGCCAACTGCAAATAAAAACCTCGTTCAGAACCGTTTTCAAAGAATTCCATTTCCTGGAATATAATTTGTGATATGTTCATATTATGATATTTCTCTTGAGGTTTTGAACATGTACTTTTTTTCAGAGCATCTCTCAATTTTTCTTTAAGCAGCCTTTTTTCCACATCCTATTTTTTTAATTAAATCGGCAAGCGGCACGTCATCTTCATCTTCATTGGCTTCTTCAAGCAAATCAACATTTTCCACTCTTGGAGATGAACTAGTAGAGTTTACATATTTTTTAGTATTTTGGATATTTCTTGTTTAATTTTCTTCTTGTTGGAATTTCACACATCACTGCCGCACGTACGGGATTGTCTCTGACAGCGTGATTGTACTATTTTTAAAGCACTTTTGTACAATATAAAAAAATATAATAAGAAAAATTAATTCCGAAAATCCCGGGACCAGTGGACGATAATCCCGGGATTTCGGGGCTGAAAAATTGGGCGAAATCCCGGGATCCCGGGATTGAATGCCCTATTCCGGAGATATCCGGAAAAAACCGAAATTTGCTAATTTCGTTTTTATTTTTTTCTGACGTTATTTAAAGAAATATGAAAAAACAAAAGACACTTTTTCATGGCCACTTCTTAAGCTCTACAAAACAGCGTTGAGAGATTTTCCGTACGACGTTTCGTTTTCCTTAAACCATCATTAACTTTATTTTTTTAAATGCGGCACTCAATTGTTTATTGCATTTTTTGAAGCATTTATAATCCCAATTACAATGATGTATAACACTTAATATTTTTCTGTTAAATAAACATATTTTCCATAGGAGACAATGAGTAAGACAAGGAACGCACATAATTTCTTATAGGGGCGTTCCATATTTGTTAATAAATATTAAGTGTTATACATTTTTGTAATTGAGAAAAAAAAAGGGGTTAAAAAATAAAAAAAAAAACCCTGGTCCGTATTTAAAAAAAAAAGGGGTTAAAAACGGTCGTGAAAATCCCTGTTTTTAAAAACCAAAAAAAAAATTTTTTTTTTTTTATATCTTTTAAAAAAATAACGCCAAAAAAATAAAAAAATCACTTTGGTTTTCCGGAATCTCCAAACCAATTTAATTTTTCTAATCGGCATGTTGGGACCTAAACCCAATTTTTCCTTTTTTAAAAACCCCACTTCGTATCTCTTACTTTCAGTTCCCATCATGCATTTCCCCTAAATATATATATATATATATATATATATATATATATATATATATATATATATATATATATATATATATATATATATATATAGGTGTGTGTGTGTGATTGGTAAGTTATTAGGTTTTGGCTGCCAAAAAAATTTTGTTTTTGTCATGTAATAAGGTAAAGGTATTTATTTTATTAAATGGTTTTCTTAAACTTACCTGTCGTATGGTCTATCTCCCCACATATGAGCCGCAGAATTAACCAGCCAAGTGGCATGAAGGGTAAATACATATCTGGCGATGTTAAGACAAAACGAGTTTACGAAACTTTCATTCCATAGTAGCATAGGTATCGGAACAGGCAATACAAAACAAATTAAAGGCATAAGAATCAAATAGTACTTGTGTTGGAATCTTAATATAGGGTCGGCGTAGAGATCAGACATGTCAATTTTCTTTCCTTCACTCTTAACCATGGGGTGTTTTCTACATAATAGCCAACCCATGTGCGAAAAAAAAAATCCACGTTTAGCATTATGAGGATCAGCATCAGTCTCTGAATATTTGTGATGAACTCGGTGATCTCGGGACCATTCTATTACCGAATTCTAAAAAGAAAAACATATTTTTGTTATTAAATTTTTTAGAAATGACCTAAGTTTTTAGTGTTTTTTCACAAAGAAGTTTAACCGATTATGGTTTAGGCAACTGAGCAGAATCAGTTGCCTAAACCAAAATCGGTAAGGTCTAATATACAGTGCGAACATCCAACATGGAATAAATTCTTTATTATTAAATTGTCTGACATTTCAGAGAATCCCTCGAACACGTCAATTAGTAATTTATCTCGCACAGTTTTTACTCCATAGTGTTAGTCAAAAAGTAGTTCTGGTGGTCAACTTTATTTCTTTAAATAGCAACCTTTTTTATTTCATTTTTTTAAGTGCACCCAAAAATGCATATTACTGCCAATTTTGACTTTGTCTTTTCCAATCATTTTTATGTGAGGGAGAAGATTTAATTATGCTTGTTTAAAAGGTGTTGACAATGTCGTTCACTAACTTGCTTGTACCAATCCAATCTGTATGGCATTACTGGGTTTCAAAAACTCTACAAAATGCAGCATGTAAACGACGCTAATTGTATTGAAATATTGATGATGGTAGGACACGGAGATAGATAAGAGAAGATAACCTTACTAGAGAAAGATATTTACAATTCCTAGAGAAAGAACTTGTTCTAAATTTGGCAGTTCAGTTTCCAAATGCTTTAAATCCGCTTGTTCCAAATGCGGATATTAGTTAACAGCAAGATTGGACTTCTTCTCGTTTATGCACGGCCTGTTAGAAATTACCTTAACCAAATATTTCCCAACAGATGATCCCGTTTAGACGGGGAACAATAGACTGGTCAGCAAGGTCTTCAGATCTAACCCCACAAGATTTTTTATTGTGGGGTTACCTTACAAGTACCAAAAATATTGATATTCTGAAAAATCGTATAAGGAGTGAATGAGAACTTATACCGGTAACTATTTAGAACGTAAAAATAAATTTATTAACTTTTTTTGTTACTTGTTGCTGGCAACAAGTCAATAGACATCATTTTCAACACTATTTAAGTAGAATAGGTTTAATGAGTTTTAATAAAGAAATGTTTTAATTATAACGAAAATTTGATTTCCCACATGGAAAAATGGTTTAAAATTAAAAAGTGAAACTTGGAAGTAATAGGCATTTTTAGGTGCACTTTTAAAAAAATGTAATAAAAAAGTAAGGTTGCTAGTTGAAAAAAATTAAGGTGACCACCAGAACTATTTTTTGACTAACCCTGTATACCCACACTACGACACTAACGTATTCAAGAATTTCTCCGAGAAGTGAGATAATATAATAATAGATAATATACAGGATGTAAAAAGTATGATGCTTAGGATTTTAATGGGCGATAGTGGAGCTCAAAATGACTCAAAAAGTTTATATGACATATGTGTCAAAACTCGACAGATTATTATCTAAAGAATATCAAAGTTACAAACTTTGGAAGCAATTATTTTTGAAAACCTTAACAATTGGAAACTTTCGTCTTAATCGCTTATCAGTAGATTAATTTGCTAGTAAAATAAACTAAGTTTTAAATGCTTTAATCTAGAAATTTAAAAAAATATAATAATTTTTCCCCCAGTTAAAAATTTAAAAAACAATTTTCAACAGCGCTAACCAGAAGAAGCCTTGTGCCTGGAATAAAGTCAGTTGTACATTGTGCTCACCCGCCGCGATATATTTGTCCGTTTTTAAATCAGAAAAATATGCCAATATGTTATAAATTTACAACCGTAGTGCAGGTGTACCAGAGAGTTTTGAAAACGGAATGTGTGCAACCGAAAAACCTGAATAAGAATAAAACATAATAATTTGGGTTTTTAAAATGGATATTCAGCCTAATTTTTGTGGTAAGTACAATTATGTTTTAATTACAAATAAAAACAAACAATTTATTGTCTTTTACTTAAATTTATTTTCAAACTAAATATCAAAATAAATTGCATTAAGCAAATTTTTATTATTTGTTTGCAAATAAACATTTCTTTAAAGAAAGTGCTGCGATGAAGCCGGTGCGGTGTTGCAAAATTTTTAAAACTTTAAAAAGCCATACTTTCAAGACAAACTCTCGACCCCATGTGTTTTTGGGTTTTTCGACTTGTTTTGAGCTCCAGTATTGCCCATTAGAACCGTGAGCATCATACTTTTTACACCCTGTATAATAGAATTTATTCCCTGTTAGATGTTTACACAGTATAATAATAAACGTAAATAACTTTTAGTAAATTGACTCAGCTTGTATAATTTTTATATGTTTCAGATTAATTTAAGTAAATAAAATCAATTTTAATTGCAAAAAGTTTTTTTGTCATGGCACAAATTTAAAGGTAAGTATGGAAATCTCGGAAACTGTGGGGAACACAATTTCGGGAAACAAAAACAAAGACAATTATGGTTTTTTCTATAGACGTACAAAACAATACTTAATTTTTGGTACTAGGCTTGGACGCTCGTTTGCTAGGATTACTCTAACAGGCATCCATCGACAAAATATCCGTGAACACGATGCTGCATAAACGAACAAGGTTGCCAAAACTTTAACAATGGTAACAGTAAGTAGGAGATATTTTTATCGAAAAAAAGGCTTGTCATTTATATTCAGTAAAATAGTGTTTTTTTTTCTTTTATTGATTCTATTGCCTAATTACTTTCTCATGGTTTAAACCGATGTTCAAAATAATAAGAATATTTATTATATTTTTGAACGTAAACACACGTCAATAACGTTTTATAAAAAAGGTAAGTAACAAACTACTTACCGGACCCACGGCCGATTCTATTGACCTTTTTATTCGGAGGTTTTTTGCGGCGTTGTTTACGAATCTGAAGTCAAATTTTGTCGAAAACTGCTACTTTTTGAGTTCTATTACCCCACTCGGACCTCAAAACTTTTCCAAAATTCCTCCTTCTTAAAACTGATTACACACACAATGGAAGATTTTATGGTAATACACTTAATTCTTGTTTCCTTTAGCAATTATTTTTAATAAAAAAAAGTACAACGATCACTTCCCAAAAGTGATATTTTCACTTAAAAAAAAAAAAACAAAAAAACTGTCTAGGGATTTTAGACAGTTTTATGTTGATATGCCTAGTACGCGATACAACTGAATGCGTCTACTTTTTAAATTTGAATTATTTTTAACCTTGAATTTAGCTAAATAAAGGAAAATTTATTTAACAGAGAAAATGGAAAATTCCTATAAACAAACAATATATCCAAGTAATAGATCAGGAGATGATGACAGGTGATGGTCTCCCATTTTATACGGCATGCTCTTTTAAGGGTTGATAATTAACCCTAAAATGTGAAAGGTAGACGGGTTCTTGGCCGCGAAGAGTTTTCGTATTTTTCTGTGTTATTATACTGCCTGCCGTTGTAGCATAAGAAAGTACAAACAAATTAAAACTGTAATAATTGATGGCATGCAATTCGCAGCGGTCAACGTGAAGAATTAAAGTTTATACACAATATTACAGCATAATTTAAAATATTCTATAAAATTTTCGTTTAATAACCACAACTAACCACAATGTGGTTTTACACTCGGGATGCTAGAACAAAGTTTGTTTTTTTATTTTATTCGAAATAAAAATAAAAGCATGTTTTTTGCATAGCCGCCCATGTATTCAGTTAACAAAAATTACAGTGGAATAAAATTACTATTGTATTATATATAATAATATTTTTAATTCTGCCTTAAATCGTGAAAAATATACAAGGCGTTTAATTAAAAAAAAAAGAACATAAGATAATTTTTTTTGGAATATGTCATTTTTCGACCATAATTTTGGATTACCTGTACAAAGGGTATCCAAAATTAATGAAATGGAAATTGGTAAAAGTAACTCTAGACATTTTTCGTCTTACACTGTCCATAGCAGGTGTCAAATGGTCATTAGATTTCCTTAAATTTTTTCCAGTTTGCAAAAAAATATATATTTTTTTCTGATTTTTAATCTATTTTTTCTAAAATACCAAAACTAATAAAGTAAAATTTTGGTTATTAATAGAGTGCACTAAGATAAACTGTAATATACATAAAAAATACTTTTCGTTAGGCCTATTGGGCCACCCTGCATACTCGAAAATATTTTCCTGACATAGATACTTATAGGATAAATTTCCAAATAAACGAAATTCTCAACCTTAATTGTTTAGGAGCTATTGACTGACGCGCGCTTGTATGACTACTCTATATAGGATTTCTGAAAGGTCTTCTAAGTATTTCTTACAAAAATTATAAATCATGTTATTTGATTTATACTTTTTTCAATATTTTTTAAATATTTTCAGCACCGTTCTTGTAACTCCTTAAGCGAATTAGCCACCCAACTTTTTTTTATGGGTCTTTAAAAAACTGCGTCCTTTCTTGGACAGACCGAAAACTTTGAAATAAACATCGACTTGTTTTTATTGGCACTGAATTTAGTTTTTAAGATCTTTTTAGAACACCCTTATGACTTAGGTTACTTTCAAAAAAAGTTAAGGGGTCTAGAGACTAAGGGGTTGGAAGAGGCTGGTCGGAAAAATTACAGAGATATAAACAATAATACCGATCAATTTTTGTGCTTTTTTTAATATGGCCTATATTGAAAATTGTAGGTAGGATTTTTAAATAATTCTTTGTTTAAATTTTATATTAGATGAGGCCTCATTACAAAGGTTTCATCTTTTTTGTTTACATAAAAAGTTTAACGAAAAACTTTATGTTTAATTATAGTTTAAAACACAATAATTATTCACTGAATCAAAACGGCAACGCTGCGTAGGTTCAAGTAGATAAAAATAAAATTTGACTGTTGGCAAAACGTATTTATACAAAGGATCTGGGCGTCTATAGTAAAAACTATCATTGTCTTTGACAAAATTAAAGTTTCAAAGTTTGGCGCCCAATATAATTATGTTTAAACTTAGAAAATATTCCGAAAATATTTAAAAGAAAGGAAATTTCCAATTTTTATTTTCTTATTAAGTTATTTAATCATTCTCAAGTCCACTATTTTAAATACAGATCCAGATTTCTTTTATCATATATTTCAAAGGTTATTTGGGAGCCCGGAAAAAATATTTGTACCTGCCCAAAGAGCTTCAATGAATCAAGTTTCTTAGAGGTAATATTAAGTAAGACTCTTTAAGTTACTATACCAAAGGAAGTTTCGTGAATTACTCACAGCTGCTGGGACGGACTAGCTGTGATACTTATGACCCCCTTTTTTACGCCCTGTATCTATAAAAAAATTAGACAACGTTTTTTTACAAACATTTAACTATTGACTAAAAATAAGGTAAGGTTAGGTTTAATGTGAGTGGACTTTTTACGCCCTCCACCGCGATCGCTCGGTCTATTGTGGCTCACACCTTTTTATATTTCTCTAATAGGATCAGACTTCTAATGAATCCGATATCAGATTGGGAGAGAGTTCTTACAACTCCTCTTACTCCTGTCGCTACCGGACACGAGCGCAATATGTGTTCTGTCCCTGTCTCCAGGACGAACAGATGATTAGATCCGTCATGCCCTCCTCTCCCGGTATAGTGACGTGGGTAGCTACCAGGTCCTTGTTAGAGGAAGCAGATGTTTCTCCTAAGGCCGTTTCACCCGTTTTGGTCGGCGCATCTTTGTCACTTTTTTCCTATGAAAGCGGTTCTGTCCGCTTTCTGTTTGGAGCTAGGGAAGTAATAGTCCACCACGGCAGAGCCTCGCATTACCGCAGTAAGGCTAGATACTCTGAGAGGTCGCCCTGTATCTCAGAGACACCGTTGGAGACACCTGTTTAAGGCACAGGATGTCACTCATCAGCACGGTATACTAACACCTTGAGTTAAGCCTTGTGTTCGTCTTAGCTTCGGATCCCGTTCCATACGGTGGCGACAAGAGTTGCCAATAACCAGCAACTCTAGCGCATGTTTCAAAAGATCCTACTGGGCCCAACCACGACAACGACGTGCAAACACAGCGGTTGGGCTAATAAATAAAAATTAGGCACTCCTTATTTATGTCGCTAAACCGAAACGTTTTCAAAAAAACATCACTTTATTACATCGTGTATTTGTCGTATTTTGATAAAAATATACATCTCCTTCCTCTTACGAAGTTTTTAATTAAGAGTTTAACTTTTAATTAAAACTATTATGTTGATGACAGGTAAATATTCCTATATTAACCCGACAGAACTTGGGGAACTAACCGTGAACATAAAGTGACGTTTTTTCGGAAATGGTTAGAATTAGCGACATAAATAAAGAGTATTTAATTTTTAGCCATCAGTTAAAGGTTTATACAAAACGTTATCCAAAGTTCTTATCAATACAGGGATTCAAAAAGGGGGTCAACTATCTTACTTGGTATTATAAGTAGAATAAAACCGGAATATACCCAGTGGTTCAATCATTATGTCTTAAAACACTTGATTCTACTGAAGCTCTTTGAGATCCAATATCTCCGAAGAGCAGGCTTATACGTTGTATTATTTTTTCTTTCACGTACATGTTATTCATATATGAAATGTAGATTCTTTTGGGCAAATTATCGAAAATTAGCTTAACGAATTTTTAATTTATTTTAAAGACATACTAAATATGTTATAAAAATTTCCAATTTGTATTTAAAAAGCTAAACCTAAAGACAATTTAAGAAACAGATTGTCAGATTCAAAACTAAAAAGCACCACCTTTCTGTAATTTAAAGAGTAAATAAAAAATAAATAGGCATGGAGATAGTATGAATATTAACAGGACTAACCTCAAATGCCAGCGTGTTGCAAAATGCTAGAAGTAATCTTAGGGGCCATGTCGCTTTATAGGAACGATGAGACCATAATCTATGGGCTCCGGCGGTAACTCCAAATCCACCAAGTTGGTATAGAACTATTGCTAAAAAATATATATTTTTTTATAATTTAAAACTAAATTTACCTAGATATAAACTGATGATCAGTTAAATCCAAATATAATTTTATATTTATAAAAACATTTTTATACACATTTGCTCTAATAACGTAGTTATCTAATTTATTTGTCTATTTTTTATATTATATTTGATGTGCTAAACTAAATATTATACGTCTTTTAAACGTAATTAAATCAAATTAATTTTTTAATAATATCACATTATAATAATGAATTTTAAATACATCAGGTAATAACGAGTAATTTATTTATTAATACATTTAAATCACACAGCCACACAAAAAACAAAAGTTGAGTATACTCTTTATGAGACATTATGTTCTCTGTAATAATGTTGCCTCCTGATCACGAATCCGAGGTCATAATTCGTCACCATTTTTTTCTAACCTCAAACAACTGTTAAAAATAGTAAACATCATTGAAAATCAACCAAGGGAAACTAGGAATTTGTTTTTCTTTCACATCCAACTTTACATTTTTATGTTAAAGGACCTATTAAATCCAAATCCAGGAGCAGAATCAAAGTAGCACGTTTGGTTTTTTTCTAATCTCAAAAAACAGACTAGAAATCACTATTTTCAAATCTTTGCGGATCTTGCCCAAATTTCGTATAGGGTGTTTATAAATCTGAAGAGGTTCTAAAAATTTAAAATGGCAGATCCAAAATGGCGGATTTCTTTTTCAAGATGGCGAATACATTTTTTAAAATTCAACTGATTTAAGCCAAGTTTTGTATGAGTTGGTGTTTGAGGTTGCTAATTCCGAATCTAAAGTAAAATTTATAGCATGCATCAAAAACAACAGACTGAAAACTAATTCGATATATACGAATTTAGGTAAATATAAGTTTTAGAAACCTAATAAACGATCCAAAAAACACTACCGAAAGAATGAAAATTGATTCTGTTTTTATTATATTATTTTTTTAAAAGTGTTATTGGCTAATTGAAACTTTGTTTATCATGTTGTGCCCGTCTTCATGAATTTTACTAACCTTAATGGACTCCGATCTAATTAAATTGAATTAGATGGTTTAGCGCTGAAATCTATCGTGACGTCACACTAGATTACCGCTAGTTTTATCCTTGTCCATATATACTACTAAAACAACGGCCATCTTTCTTTAGCGCTTTTTCATCAATTAATTTAAAAACGGCTTGATGAAACAGCTATTAGTGCGCACGATTCATCGATGAATTTAACAACACGCCTTTATCTTAGAGTTCTATCCGTACTTATAATACTTTCACAGGAATTTAAAGAATATTAGAAAAATTTGGAAAATATTAAAAATCACATTATAACATAAATAAAAGCTAAAAATTTGGATTATTTGGTTAAAAATATGTACCTTTAGAAGCTGGAATAATGATTTTAATTTTGCCGGTCCGCAAAGTAACTACAGGGTGGTCCAAATCATATACTAAAAAAGTGTGTCAATACAAGCATGTTTAGATGATTAAAACAATAAAAAGAAAAACAAAACAGTTTGTTACATTATTTTATTGCACTTTTGACCTTATAATGAGTTTTTCAGGTTTAAGTTTTAAAAACAAACATCTGGGGTGTGCAAAGTTAAAATTAAAAAATATTATTTACAACGAACTATTTATTTTAACTTATTTTAATGGTTAAAAAAATAAGAAAATATTTAAATATATTTTTTTACATATTTTGTTGATTAAAGTTACTAACAGTGATTTAAAAGTACGACCAGTGAGATATATTTAATGGATGTCAAGTTTTAAATTTACACCCACCTTAACATTTTAATTTTTTATCGTACCAAATAAATGAAAATATCCATTCGTTGTGGCATTAAAAAATGCCAATTTATTATGTATATTTTATACATCTATCTACAACAGTAAGCAGCAATCTTGGTGCTATAGATATATAATGGACTTTTTTTTTCAGATTCGGACGCCCATATTTTCAAAATCAAGAATAGACATTATAAAGGTGATACAATAGACATGGTATACCATTTTAAAAAATCATCCTTTTTGTCCTGTCAGTTACTTTAATCCATAGAATATGTAAAAAAGATATTTTATTATTCTCTTAGCCGTTATAATAGGTTAGGACAGTAGTTCGTTGTAAGTAATACTTAGTTCAATTTTAACTTCCTCTTCTTACTGTGCCATACTCTATTCAGATATGCGGGACCACCGGCTTAACGTGCCTTCCGAAGCACTAAATGAGAGGGTTTACTAGGCAGAAAATCTACACAGTGGTTTGCCATTGCCTTCTGTGAGGTGACGAGCTATGAAAAAGTCCATTGGACAATGCGGGACCAGTTCGACCACCCCTGCAAACATGCTTGTATTGACCCACTTTTTCTGGTTTACGATTAGGACCACCCTGTAGATACTGTTAAAGCTACGTATTTAAAGTGGCTTAAATTCAGGCCTTTTCTCATATATATATATATATATATATATATATATATATATATATATATATATATTTTTATATATATATATATATATATATATATATATATATATATATATATATATATATATATATATATATATATATATATATATATATATATATATATATATATATATATATATATATATATATATATATATATATATATATATATATATATATATATATATATATATAATTCTCTAGGCAGCCCTAAATTAAAAATATGACCGGTGAATCCCACCCCCAAATTTTTGTGAAAATATTATTAGTAGTAGTAGTAGTAGGTTTTCGATGTAATTAATGCGGGGTCCTTTGTAAATTTGCCTATATCAAATTTGTCTTTAATTTATTGCTGTTGCTTATTTTATCAAACATATTAGTTTCGTCATCCTGAATGTTTCAGATTTGACTTTAGAATCGAAATCGGCAACCTCATAAATTACTTCATACGAAATTTGACTTTAATCCGTTGATTTTTGAAAAAAATACATCCGCAATTTTGGATCCGCCATTTTCAATGTTTAAAATCTGACTTTAGATTCGTAATTAGTGAAGATTTGAAAATAGTGATTTCTAGTCCGTTTATTAGGTTAAAAAACTACACGTACTACCCTAATCCTAGTCGTCGAATTGAATTCAGCAGGTTCCAAAATAATAAAATTATTTTGTTTAAAGTTTATTAAATTAAAAAATAATTAAGCCTATTATAATAAGCAATGCCGATTTAATTCAAAATTAACACATCAACTAAAGCTATAAAAAAGCCATTTTGGTCCCATAATCACTGAGAGTACACTCAAACTGATCGTTATGCGATTTATGGTAAAATAATAGGTCATCGTCATTTTTACCATTACTGCAATAGATTAATTTACGAAAAAAGAAACCCTATGTTGTTTCCAGCTCTTTTGTCATAATTATGCAAGCCTGATAAAAGCCACTTATCAGATTGTCTTTAAAATTTATAATTTTAAAAAAAGGGCTACCTGCACCAACAACTGTAAGCATAAAGAAAAACAAACGGTACCATAAAAGTTTTGCATTACACTTTAATTTAGTTAATTTTTTAAAAGTAATTTTTACCAAATTTATTATTCTTCTCCATCCGCAAAAACCAGTTCCTAAATCAACTCTGCCAACTTTTATCCGGAGGTGAGGCACACTCGTCCTCGTGAAGGTCCACTTCATTAAAATACCGTTTTCCTTTCAGCTTTATTTTTTCCAGTTCAGTCGTGATCAAATACTTGGTTCAAACTTTAGCGCGGTAAACTGAAGCGTTGTTATGGTGGAGGTACGGGATGTCTTTTATAATTTCTTTTAATTTGAAAAATACAGCTAACATTTTTTCTTAACAGATCGGCCTTTTCTAATATTTACGGGTTTTTAGGTTTGGTCGACACATCGTAATTGTACAGTCAAGTCTTATCAATTGTCACAATACTATCCACTTACCTCGGATCAGAGGGTATTAACTGGCGAATTTGTTGTCCATAAAAGGACTCCAAAGATAAGGGACAGGGAAAAAGAAAGAGGGAGGAGTTTACTGAGCATTCGTGGGCGTCACCAGTCTGAAGGCAGCCAGTCGGTCCATGAGGGCTCGAAACTGACCTTGTGAGACAGAAACTTGCAAGAGTTGTTTTAGGGCAACCTTCTGAGCGTAGGATGCGCTCTGGGTTACCGGGGTGGATTGCTTGCTGATTTAGTAGTCTGGGGAATTTTTGGACATCCCCTGTAGTTTGCAGCATGAGGCTGATTGCAGTTGGTTATCGTCGCCGGGGTATCTTCTGTTTCTTGCACTCATTTGAGAGGTGCTCGGCACCGCATTTCACGCAGCGGGCCTGTCCATGACAGAAGTTTTTTTAGTGCGCCAGAATCCCTGGCATTTTGTGGCACCGTGGAACCAGGTTTCTTGTTAAGAGGTTCCACCTTAACGCTGATGTATTGCAGCCGCTTGATTGAAAAGATGGTTTCTTCTGTTTTCGGGAATCGTGCTTTTACCATCGGGATGGGGGCCTTGGTATGGCCCGACATCATGCGAGTTACCTCCGGGTGAAACCGCTTCGTTAGCTCTTCGGAGATTTCCATTGCATGAGACGGGGACTCCTCTAAACACTACATTTAGAGGTTTATCCGTCTCATGGCAGAAAGAATGGTGAGCTATGGAGTTTTTACCAAGAAAAGCTGTCGCTTTTTCTGAAGTCATCGGAGTAAACAGGACAAACACGAATTCTTTGCTAGTTAAGGTGGCTTTTTGTAAAAATTTCTACACTCCGGCTTGGAATGCCTTGAGATGGCAGACCATTTGTCTTGGTCATGGATCACTACTGGGAGGAGATTGTACCTTTGGGGTCGCAGGTACTGTGGTGGCTGCAGGGGAGAGCAGGCAGCAGCTGCCTGCAATAGAGCTGCCTCAAGGCAGCAGAATTTTTGAGTTTGTCTTGTTCTTAGTCAATCTGGAAGTCACGGAGGGCTCCAGTTTGGGACAACAAGGTCTTAGGGGCAACACGCTTGGGAAACCTATGTTATCCTGAGGGGTTGGATGGGATTTCTTCCCCCACGGGGTTTTTCTTTAGCAGGTTGAAAACCCGCATCTACCTCAGTATCCATGATATTTTCTATCTTCTCGGCCGAGACAGAGAACGTTTTTGGTCCCTGATTGGGCACGGGGACTTCAGGGCGTAGCGGGTTGAGAAGAGGCCATCCTGTTGACGTCCTTTGAGTATCCCCAACAGTCAAAACCATTGGCTCGTCAGCCTGCACGAAGTGCAGCTAGCTCAGCCACGAGTGCCTTGTTTTGCTCTTGGAGAAAAACACACATATTTAGGGGTATCCATTTTAAAAACAGGGGGTCAGGTCGTTGAAATAAACACTTACCTTTACCGTTGTAGGCTCAGGCCAAATCGACTCAAACGATCACAGCTCCTGTAGCAACACCACGGTTAAGTGATCCCCAGAGTGGGTCACCTTGCCGTGCCTTGTTTGGTAACCTTAAGAGACACCAGTGAATGGCTTAACTGCACTGCTAACTGAAATAAATGCCTGTAAACCAGGTTGATTGGTAAATTATAATCGAGCTTCATAAAAGCCGGGTGTTCTGAAAAAGAACAACCACGTCTATATCAATCCACTACTGTACACCGCGTCGCTTCTCGGATCGGAGATCACTTGGCGCAATATCTGTGCGACCAGGCTACGGAGGTCGCAACATCGGCCCTGGTTTATGACACTTTGACCACTCGAGTACTGACCGGCACGTCCTTACTCAACGAAAGTCAGAGAACGAATGTAATTGTACAGTCAAGTTTTATCAATTGTCACAATACTATCCACTTACTGAGATTATCCCGTATCAAATATTTTCAGCATTTTTCGGCACTAAGTCACACGACGAGTCATCTGCTCCTCCGCCGGACTATGCAGCATCCAGATCCAACAAATTTTCTTGCCATAAATGTCATGCAGAATTAAATAAATTATTAGTCATGAAAGTGTAAGGTGTCTTCTATATTCTGGTATGTTACCCGCCGGTCTTTCCCAAACATTTTCCTCCCCCTCAGCGGCCTTCGGAGTCAAATTGCCTTCTTCGAATTCTCTGTAACACTTAAATATATGTGGACAATTATTATTCAATTCTGGAGTTATTTCTTCCAAGCACCATGTCAAAAGTTATCCGGCAGAACTGCCCTTTTCTCACTACGTGAACACGATGCCATAGTCAGCACTTTACGTCACTGCAAATTAACGACTGAGCTCACAGATTTCTTGGTATTGCTGGCGGCTACTATGCAACTATGGACATGTCTGAACTTGCAGTAAAATACAGGCCTCTGCGTCTTTTTTATTAAAGCACACTGCTAAACTTTTATAGTACCCTTTGTAAAAAAATGTCCATTGACCATTTTTTTAAGAAAACCAAAATGATAACTTGTTACAATTTTAAATGCAACAAGACGTTTTGTTAATAAACATCTTTTAGTCCAGAAAACGAAGCTGAAAAAAGTGCAAAACCTGGCAATTTTGTCAAAATGCATAGATTTGCATAAAAATTTGGGATTATGCTTAACTTAACCTCCTCTTCGAATGGGAGCATTTAAGTATTACGTAATGCAATTTTTGAAGATTTTTGACTTCCCCTCCCCCCATGTAACGCGCCGTAAGGTTTTTCTGTACCTCCCTACCCCCTATTAAAACGTTACGTAACCACCAAGTGACCATTCTTACCTAAAAGTCGTAAAAACAATGACACGTAACGTGTAGTTTAAGACCCCCCACCCGCCCCTGTAACGCCTCATAACGTTTTACAAGACCCCCCACCTTCAAATCCGTTACGTAATACGCTCCCAAATCTGAAAACTACTCTTATATTAAAAAAGTAGTATTTTATTTCTTTGAAACAATGTTTTAAATATTTAACCCCAAAAAAATCAACCCATATTATAATAAAAAAAAATATTTACCCTAAAAAAATAATATATTATCACAGTGTTTTGCATGAAAATTTGAGATTAAGCCTAACTTACCCTTCTTTTCAAAATCTCCATTTTGATGAAGGTCGCTTTTTATTTTTTGGTGGTGACAACTACCCCTTATTGCAAAAACCTTCAAAACTTTCATATTAAAGCTTAACTTACATAAAATTAGGCTCCTATAAATTAAAAAATAAGTATTTAATTGTTTGAAACATTATTTAATCTATTTTAACCCTTTGAAAATCAACCCTTATTATGATTTATTAAAAAAACTGTTTTTCCTAGAAAAATTGACCGATTGTCACATGAGTTCTAATTAAAAAATGTGACTGCTCAAAGAATTACTAATTTAATTGTGAAATTTTTTAATCCTCAAAAATCCACCTCTTACAATATTACAATGCAGAAAATACCTAATAAAAAACCGCGGATTTTTTAAAAAATGCATCAAATCGCCCTAAGCATGCTGCATAAAATTGGTTTTTTACCCATAACTCCAAGAGCTATAGGGTTCTATATATATATTAAAACTGTTTAAAACCCTTAATTTTTTAAAGGGGTTAGTTTAAAGGGATGAAACAAGGTAAGGCTCGTCTATACGCACGCGTTTTAAACGTTTATATCTCACTTAATTTCCGTCATACAGTAAATAAAAAAAAGCAAAATATTTGTAAGTTAAAAAGCTACAATTTGATATTTTCGTAATTTTAACATATCTCTTTTTGTTTTTGAGTTACTTTCAAAAAAAGGTCATTTGTAATAAAAATTCTGAAATTTGATGTTCACTTGCATTGAATTGAAAAAGAGCTACGACTCATTTTAATTAGGATGGTAATTAGTGGGATTGTTTTCAAAGATTTTTGCCCTCAAAAAAATTTGATCTAACCTTATTTTATTCATAACTCACTCAACTTTTATGATACATATCTTTTAAAAAAAGGAAGGTCCTTGAGAATACTTTAAAAAAGTTATTATTAGTTTTTCTCAAAAAATTCGTAGATTTTGCGTTATTTGCCTTTGAAACTCTGAAATTTTGTGTTTAATTAATAACAGCTAACCTTTAACAAACCACAACTTGGTTTGTATTGGTCCCACAGCAATAACAAAAAAAAACAATTTATTCGTTTTTTATAAAGCTACAATTTTGTTACTTACAGTTTTTTGATAAAATGCATATTTTTCAAGTTATTTGCAAAAAAACGACTAAAAACGTTGATTTTATCGACGAAAAACTCCGACTTTCGATCGCGAATAACTCGAAAAGTATACATTAAAAAAATATATTGCATGGAACATTTTTTGCTGCAAAATCATGTTCCTATCAATTTCTGTGGTAAAAATATAATAAAAACTTTCACCCGCGAGATGGTTTGGCAACCACCCTCAAGGAAAAGGCGCCTTTCGGCATGATATAGATTTTGTTCCTTGGATTATTTCCTACCTACTGTCAAAATTTTAAGTCATTCTTTGCCTTTTAAAGATATTGCTAGGCAAAATGGTTCGTTTTCTGGACTATTTGTAATTTTCAGCACCAAAGACCTTTGAAATTCTTTGTTTCATACATTTTTTAATTTGTTTGGCTTTTTAGTACTTTTATATATTTGTTAATTCTAATTTAAAATCCTATTTTTATATTAGTTCCAAACAGATTCTACTTTAATCTTATTTTAAAACTGTCCAGGTAAGAGATCGTACTATAAAATATATAAAAATGCTTACCGTAAATTGTTGTCGCTAATTTAGCCGAAGTAAACATAAGATAAAATCCATACGCAGCAATTACATGAAGATAAGCAAATATAATTATGTTTCTCCATACCAAATCAACTTTTCGTGGTTCTGGCTTCGATTCTTCCAAAGGAATAATATTAGGCCTAATTTCATCATCATATTCATTAAGCACACCCGTCGGCGTGGATACCACGTTTGGAGCCATTATAAGGGTTTTCTAGAAAATACAATTATTTTAGGCTGGCTTCTGCTACCCCAGATTTTTGGTTTCAGATTTATCTTGGCGGTATTAAAAGGCAACAAAATTTGATTAATTTTAAGAACTTTCCCTCGGTCGCTATTTATTCCCATTTAAATGACATGTAAATGGTTTTTTTTAAATGTTTATAGCTCACTTCGGTTTTATGATTTTTCATTTCAATCGGTCAAAATCTGTAGTATATTAGAGACTCTTTAAAAGATTTTTCTGCGACTTAAACTGCCTCGTCGGCATTATCGTCGAAAGCAAAATTTCTACAAAAATTGTTACATTTTCTTAATTATCCGTGTAACGGCTAACCCGATAGCAAAAGAGATAAATAACAATTTTGGGGACAAATAGAGGTTGGTGGTAAAAAAGTGAAAATTTACATATATTTTATATATATTTATATATATATATATATATATATATATATATATATATATATATATATATATATATATATATATATATATATATATATATATATATATATAGAAGGAAATTTTTAGAAATTATCTATATTAAAAAAAAATTATAACTCTATAAATGAAAAATCTGACATAAAAAACCTTAGTAAAATCTATTTTAACCTTTTTAAATAATTACTAAAACATATATTTTTTATATTTTATAAGATATTTATTATAAAACATACATTCCCAACAAATTTCCATAGGAAGAAAAAAAACTGTTAACAGACCAACAAAAATTCAGACTAAAATTGACGCAGTGCCAATTTGTAGACAAGGTGTTTTGGTATAATGACCTTTTTGTTTTTGTTCTAGAAAACATAAACAAACTACCAAATTTCAAAAATCAAAACCAAAAAATTATTTTAAAAATGTAATAAAAATAATCAAAAAAATTGTGTTTTAGTGTTTAATATAAGCAACATCGCTTTAAATAAAACATTTATTGATTGGTCGATGCGTTTTGTTTACAAAAACTCTCCTTCATTCCTTTTAATTGTATTAAAGCCACAAAGTGTTTGTTTGTCTTAATTCTACTCAATACTTTGTTAAGAAAATAGTTGTTTTTAACCATGTAATTTTAAGTTTTTTAATAAAAATAATTTTAAATGTGAAGTGAGTAAAGCGAATAATGTTACATTCATATCTGGAATAACCTTTTTAGGTAGATCGATAAAATCAAAATTTTATGAAATGTTCATGATTTGACATATACTCTGAACATAAAAGCTTAGTTGTATAATTGTTTTAGAAAGAAAAATCATTGATAAAGGCTGAAATCAGCCGAAACGTCTGAAATAAAAAAAAATTAATATGAAACTAAATTCGTTTTAATTTGTGTCAAATTAAGTTACGAAGATACGATTTTAATAGGTTTAGAGCAGGTTTTAAAGTTTCGTTTATTCGAAGCAGTACTCACTGGTAGTGTATATGAAATTAATAAAACCGTATGAATGTTTTTAAAAACGTTCTCATCACATTTGTGTTATTCAATGGCCGTAGTGGAGTAATCAGCACCGTTAAAACTTCTGTACCACAATTTTTTTTCAGCCTCGAGTACTGACAAATTGTTGGTCTCTAAATGGTTTAAATAGAAAAATGTTAGGATATGCAACTTTTAAATTTGGGCATGAATTTCATCCACATTCATTTTTTGATTTAAAGGAAAAAAGCAACTGTAAGCGATAATTTTTTATGTTTAACGAATCTTTCACTTGGTCCCATGATTAGCGTCAAACACTGAAACTATGTTTGACGTCGACACATACACAGATATTATAAAGTATTTCTCTGCTGTTTTAACCTGCACGTTAAAGCGATTATTTTGCTTGTTTGTCAAACCGAGTTTAACTAATTCGGCTTAATAGATATTTTTTTAATTTGCTATTGAGAAAAACACCTAGTAAGTTACCATGGTTACTGGCTTTTTGAACCAATAAAATAAATTTTTCTTGTTGAAACTATGGTTATTAACTTTTTTAGCCAATGCAATACATTTTTTGTTCAGGTATTTTCCGGAATTCGAAAATTAACAGATCAAAGATTATCAAAATCTGTATAATTTTTCAGAAAATTCTGCTTTCGTTTTAATGCATTTAAATACACAAATAATTCTTTTTTGCGTTACTTTTTTTAACAACTACCGGTGAATGTACCCACTGTTAATGTAAATACCATTTTTTTAAATTATTAGCATAATAATATATCAGCATATACCTTTGATCTAGAGTAAAACTCCAGGGAAAGTTTGGTTGATTAATCGGAGATAAATTTGACAACTTAACAGGCCATCTAACTTTTTTTTCCATGATAAAGAATATACATATCCTTGATTCTTTTAACGAAAGTTCATCTATGAGATTTTTACCTATCATCTTCCTAGATAATTAACTATTTCCGAAAAAATTTTTAAAGTGCGAAATTTTTAAACATTTTCCGGATTCGTTAGCCAAGGGAAAATATTTTCAAAAAATTCGCAACTAAGAAACATTTTTCGGTTTCTTTCCATGGTTTTAAAACTTTTGTAATTTTATTTAAAGTAGTAACTGGGTATTAGATTCAAGAGTTTACTTACAAGCTGTTTAAATAATAAAACATTACAATTTATGAATCGTGTTTTTACCATTTTGTTACTTCGATTACGAAAAAATAATTTTTATGGATATCTTATTAGATTAATATATTTTTTAGAATTTTAATTAAATTTTTTATTCAAAATAAAATTTAAAATTATATTTTCTCCAAGAACTAGACTAAATTAGGTCTTGAAAAATTAAACTAGCTGGTGTAGGACAGATTCGAGTTTTTAATAAACTAA
Source organism: Listronotus oregonensis (assembly GCA_019359885.1). NCBI lineage: Eukaryota > Metazoa > Arthropoda > Insecta > Coleoptera > Curculionidae > Listronotus > Listronotus oregonensis. The sequence continues at coordinate 101,667 of JAHBCN010000975.1, forward strand.
ACAGCGCGGCGTTCGGTGTAAAAAATATAGAGTCACCTAAAATTTTATTTAATCAAATACTTTAGAAGGTTTATTCTTTGTGTCAAATATTTTTCTATAAACACTAATAAAAATTTCTTTACTTCGAGAAGTGGTATGTAAAACTAGAACAATTTTTTTTAATGAATACCCACAATTATATAGAATTTTTTAAAAACACCCAAAAATTATTCTTTTTTTCCATCTGACCGGCCTTTTTTGGTTAACGTATGTAAAAACCCAATATGCATACTTTCTTTGCTTAAGTAATTTTACGTGGAGTGCTAGTTTAACTGAGGGTAACTTTTTGACACATCCAATATGAGTGTTAGTAAGGTACATATCAAGCCAAGAGTATATATCTACTATTTTATTTTTAATAATTTTAAAGAATTTAAGGCGAAAATTAACATAATAATTAATAAAATTGAAATTACCTTTGCCTGAGTATTTAATGGAATATAAATCGCCTTCTTAGTTTCCGAACGGTTTTTATAGAATACTATAGGGTTATAAAGAATTATATAAAATTTATCTTAAAGAACATGAAAAGTGCTATTGAAGTAGTGATTATATTTGAATAATTTTTGCATGCAGATTGAAAGTGAACAGCAGTTAAACTAATTATATGCAAATTGAATACAGATGACTGTTAGCCTGGGCATGATAATATTGCCGTAACATTACTACTGCAACGCTGCCTTAAATAATTTTTAAAGCCGAAAAATCCTTTAATAAAAATGTGTTTTATTAGCGTTTCTCAATAAAAATAAATTAAATATCAAGGCTTTGATTAAATTTAAAAAATGTTTTGGCAAAAATGGTACTCACGTGTTACGTTTTAGATGGTTAGTGCCGTTTTAACAAATAATTAACAATTAATAACAAATAACGCAACAGTTAAACAACACCTCTTAAAAAGGGTCAAAAATCAACGAGTATTGAAATTATGACCAACGTCTTTTATTATAAAATTATTAAGCAATTTAAAATATTTTTACTACCTCAACATTTTGTTGATAGTCCAGTCATATTAGTCAAAATAGGGCAAGAATCTCAGAATTGGAGAAAGTCAGCTATAAACCCTTATAAACCTTAATTTTAACACCCTAAAACTTGTTTCAAAACCACCTATCATAGGGTGGTCGCTACTGCAGATATCTAAGGTCAAATGTCACACATGTTTTGCAAATATCTCGTTTTCTATAGGTTTTATGCTATTTGTATTTATTATAAAAATTGTAGACGATTAAATTCTCTACAACTTTTGTTTATTTTTTTTTACTAAGATAGAGGGCAGAGAGCGTGCAGTGTTTAACTATTTAGCGTATCATTCGAAGTCAACCGGTAGTCTCGATTAAAAACATTCCGTATATAGTATATCATTTATTCATAAATATATAAATCTAAATAGTTTTCATTTTTTAATAACTAATACGTTATATCAAATTTTTTTTCATTAATTAAATATATATTCATTTAATAAGACTTACCTTCTTATGTAATTAAAAAATTGCTAAAGGAAATGCTTTAATTATTTTTCAATTCTAATCTAATTTATACTAATTACTTTCTAACTAAAAAAAATAATATTTTTATTAAAACATACCATTTCATACATTTATAAAGGTTAAAATTAAAAAAACATTGAACAATAATAAGAATTACAAGTTCTAATTTCAATTTTCATCTTCTTCTTTATCATCATTCTCAGGTTGGTGTTAAATTTCAAATTTCTTTTCGTTCTCGTCTTCAACGACCTTTGTCTCCAGTTCTTTCAGGATTTCGGGGTCAAAGGTACCGCCTTCATTGATATCACTCTGATATGGAGAAGCATTGAGACAAGCTTGCCCATTACACTGGCCCCAAGCTAAAGAGCACTGCAGCCGTAATAGGTTTCAGGAATTCATCACGCATTATCCAACCCCAATCCTGGTATTAGATATCATACCATAACCATGAACGTTCCCGTATGGCAGCCATTATTGCAGGGCCTACCATAGCACATTTTGTTTTTAAATTATCTACCTTTACTTTCCTGTTTTTTTACAATGACTTCTTCTAAGAAAAACAATAAAGTGTTTGGAATGTCTTAGATAGCATCATCCAACATTTTACTGGGAGGTGGATAAGATTTTGTTGTTACTAATAATAGCTGCTACAGCTTCTACAATTCTTAGCCCTTCTGCTTCGGAACTGAATTTTTTACTATCGTACTAAGCTTTTGATAAAATATGAGCATCCCGAAAAAAAAATGATTGTAAAAGCTTCTACTTTTTTTTTGTAATTATTATATTGGTTAAATACTTTTGTTGTAGCCTTAAAATGATAGTTTTATCATATGGTACATATCCTGTCAAGACATCTTTAAGCTCTTTTATTGTAAATTGTGAATGGTCGGGACTACGTGTTAAGTTCAAATAATATTCTAAATAGTTTAACACTGCGCGCTCTCTGCCCTCTACCGGAAAAACGGTCCAAGATATCAAAACTTTTTTTAATCAAAAGTTGTAGAGAATTTAATCGTCTACAATGGTATATATATAATAAATTTACATTGCATAACACCAACAGGAAACAAGATATTTGCAAAAATGTGCAAAAATCGATTTTTTGACGTTTGACCTTAAATATCTGTAGTAGCGGCCACCGATAAGTAGGCTTTGAGACAGGTTTTAGGGTGTCAAACTAAAGTTTTATACAAGTTTATAGCTTGCTATCTCATAATTCCGAAGTGAAACCCCTAATATGACTGGATTACGACAGAAACGAATAACTAGAAAAGCAGTATTTGTTAACAAACCTTGTTTAAATTGTAATGCAAAGCACGAACAATACATATAAAAATTAGCATTTTTTAAATTTTTATAACGTACAACTATTATCTGCAAACGTTTTTAAATAAAAACTTTTTTCCATTTTATTTTTATGCCAAAACTGTTGAAATTTAGGTGTCTCTAAAATAATATTCATTTCGAAATTTGACTCACAAAAATTTCTTTAACGTAGATGTACGTATGTAAAAAATATGTAATTTTTAATTGTTTTTCTAAAAAAAATATTAACTTACGACTATAAGTTAGACAATTTAATAGAATTGAGGATTTTACTTTAACAATTTTTGTGAAAATTTGGTTTGCAGTCATTTTTTATATCACCAGAGTAAGGTGACCACAGACCTATACCCAAATATAATACTCCAGTCGTTAGAGGCAAAAATAGCCTCCTACCTTTAACCGAGCCCAAAGTTGATAAAATTTGGTTTAGATGTAGTAGAGATCGAACGCTGTTAGAATAACACCGATACGTCACGGTTTTATACGGGTTTGCCATATGAGACCATGACGTATCGGTGTCTTTCTTACAGCGTTCGATCTCTATTTGGCACCCAGAAACCGAAAATATCCAAATTCCTGCTCACGGGTGTCGATGAAAAAATATGTAATATTCTATAAAAGCAGTGATAACGGGAAAAAAAGTCCTAATCCCTCTTGCAGTAGACTTTACAAGTGCGATAGAAGAAACAGCATGATGAATCCTTGAGTTGTGACTGGGCTCTAAGCTAGGGAGGAGGCAGGGGGCGCCAACACATACGGCGCTGCTTGTATTATATAGATTTTTGAGGAACTCGAGTTCTTTTTTTTTTGCAGCTGATCTCGATTTTTGAGTTCATACGACCTAGGTCATTAACAATTTTATGTTGCAAAATGGTCCGTTTGGGGCTCAAAGCTAGCCCGACATCAGTAAGCAAAACGCAACTTGTAATTGCGATCTTCCGGCTTACAGCTTGTAGTAATAAAGATTTCATAACTTTTTAAACAATTATACATTGTTTAAACAAAAAATGGGATAAAGAACCATGCAGGTATATTTTCTATAGGTTTTTGCAGTCGCTAAACATAATTTTTGGAATAGTTTGGTCTAAAAAGTTAACAGTCAATCTATAATAATAATTCTGGCTTAAAAATACGTCAAAAAATTTATTTCCAACGTATAAGTTGATTGTCGCATAGCTGTGAAAAAAAATGTAAATGAAATCGGGTAATGGGGGAAGAGATATGGGAACTAGTAGGAAAAATAAGATGTATAATTTTAATTAAACCAAGATTTATTGAGCATTGTTATTCATGGCAAGAAATTTAAATGTAATGATAATTTAGTCATCTTCACAAAAATCCAAAAATATATCCCTGGAACTATCATCGCAAGAAATACTTTTGCACTAATAAGCTATCAATATTTTTTAAAGAGTCTCTGTAAAGTATTGGCAGCAAATTGGTAGGTAAACACTGTGAGAACTAACTTTTACACTAGCTAGCCTGTAAACACCCCTAGTAAACGGACTGTGCCAAGATGACACGTTGTCTTCCTACCCTGTGTATATTGAAATTGTTCGTATATCTTCTATTTTTCTGTCCCTTATTGGCTGGTACATAAATAAACACTTTCAGAAGAAATTATTCAATACCGGTAAGAGCAAATCAGCTTGTAAAGAGCATGCCGCCTGTGCAAAGACGACACGTTGTTTTGCCTGATCTGCGCGCAATTCAACATGGCCGCCTGCGTCCACTAGAGATACCAACTTTTTAGATTTACCAGAGCCGCTTTCTTTCGCAAGAAATTTGAATCATGATTTCCTGATCATGATTTATATGTTCAGTGGAACATGTTTCGATTTTACGGTCCGAAAGAACGCTCGCACAGCTGTGAAATCTATAAACAATGGAGGTGACAAAAATGACATTTTTAAAAATGTTTGTTGACAAATGTTATGCTGTTGGGGGTTGTTTTTTTGTGGCTGTTTTACAAATTTCAAGAAACATACGTAAATTCTGAAGAATTCATATTGCCCCCTAAGTCGTTTTAAATAAAATATAATGTGAGAAAAAAAAAATCGTAAAAATCGTTTGAAATTAGGTTAGGATTTCGTGATCGAAACAAACTAATCATAAAACGAATATGTTCAGTTTGTTCAGAATTTTTCGAATCATGATCCGCTAACGTCAAACTTAAAAATGCGAAAGAACATGATTAATGAATCATAACGCGTTATGATCAGATGATCCGGCCCGAAAGAAAGCAGCTCAGATATTCCAAGTTGAAATAGCCGTTCCAGAAGCATCTCCGGGAAATTCAAGTACATGCATCTTGATGCTGGGGCTTTGCTCTTTCAGAAGAGTATAAGGGGAAACTTTCGGGACCACTCTGGCCGATATCCTGTGTCATTTTTCAAGATGATACGATTTTCTATAAATTCTTGTTCTACCTTAAAATATTTGAATTTTTTGAGTACATTAAATAATGTAGACATATTTTCTTAAAGATCCAACCCTCCCCTTTAAAATGATACTCTTAAAATGTTGCTTATAATGCGTACAATGATCGAAATCTGATTTGTCAATTAACAGGATGAGACGCTGAAAAAAGTTCACAAGTTTCAAAGCTCATAACACGAAGAAGAAGCAAATCCTGTCCAGCTAAATGTAGGAATAATAAACACAACACACAAATATTTGAATTTTTTGAGTATATTAAATAATGTAGACATATTTTCTTAAAGATCCAACCCTTCCCTTTAAAATGATACTCTTAAAATGTTGCTTATAATGCGTACAATGATCGAAATCTGATTTGTCAATTAACAGGATGAGACGCTGAAAAAAGTTCACAAGTTGCAAAGCTCATAACACAAAGAAGAAGCAAATCCTGTCCAGCTAAATGTAGGAATAATAAACACAAGACTCAAAAAATATATCTGACCCTCAAGTTGCTATAATTTTCAAGCTACAAGCATATAAGATTGAAATAAAGGTTAACTAAGAGTAACTGACCATGTTTTACAGTTTGAATCACATTATTTATTTATGTGAACGAATTTGCTAGTATAACTGTGCGGGAAATGAAGGTTCAGACTTGTTCTTTTGTTTGGTATATTACTTTCCACGAAATTCTACCGCGTTATAACAAACATTCAATTTGAACGGAAACTGTCGAAAAATTTTTTAAATATCAATTTCGCGCGCTTTCGCAAGTCATTGGGAGCGAAAATTTTTCAAACTTAGAACAAAAATATCTTAGATTTGTAAATAGTCATTTTTAGCGTAAAATTTTCCATTGTTTCAAATGGCAGCGATATTTTTAACAAAAAACTTTTCCCTAATGAATAAAAACGAGTTCAAAAGTTCAGGGGGTAATTTCACACTTTTTCCAATACTTCTCAGCAGGGATTCGTTTATTTTTCGATTTTTTGCCTTAAAATCTACTAGTATGCCAAAGTTCGTTAACTTTGGTGGCGGTTAAAGGAAAAAACCTCTAACGACTGGACTATAAGTTACTAACCAAAAAATATAAAAAAAATGTATTACTTATATCGTGTATTTTAATTAGAACCACGGAATCCGAATCAAAGGCGACCTTTACCCATCTGCCAACCGTTGAAAACTATTTTCTATCAAATATAAGTAGGTATTGCGAATGGGTTACCCTAAAACTGATTAATTAAAAAAAAAATAAAAATGTTTTAATACTTTCTGTATATTGTTAATTCTATTTTTTTTTATTCTACATGGCAGTAATAATATACCACCTTTTTTTTTCTCTTAATTTCATAAATAAAAATTTTAATAATTTCTTTATTTTATAAATTTCCAAAATCTCCAAAGGCTTTATTTATGCAATTAAAGAAAAAAAAATAGTAGTGAATTAGTAGTCATGTAGAAGAAAAAAATAAGAATTAACATTATACGGGGGGTATCTAAAATGTTTTAATTTTTTTTTATATATTCATAGCCTTAACCATAATTTTTTGGGCAACCCATTTGCAATGCATTTGTTTACATATTATATTTAATAAAAAATAGTATTTATCCGGTGGCAGATGGGTGAGGGTCGTCCTTAATTCGGATTTTACACTATAGCCTAGTCCATTTTTACCAAAATTTACATTCTTAGACCAAATGATATTGTTATGGGTTGCCAATTGATTGCAGAAGTATTTTAAATCCATGTAAGGATATTAAAAAAGTAAAATTTAAGTTACAAATAACCTATGTTTAAAAGCTTTAATCGGTATTAAAAATGATATACCTAGGCTAGTTCTTTAAAGGGACGATATGCATTGCATATATAGCTCTTTGTGATTTTTGCCATTTTGTTTAAATATAAACTTTAAAAATAACGTTTTTTTTTTAAAGAGGATTTAAGAGAGATATTTTTCTTATTTTTTAAATGTAGTCCACCGTAGAGAAAGAAAAGAGAAGGATCTTTTACAATAATTAAAAAAAGAGCAATTTAAGAATATAAGATTTAGAAGTATATCAGATCCATAAAATATACATTTACATAAAGCAAATAAAAATAATTTTTAAAACCTAAGTTATAAAAATGCGATTTAATTTAATATTACCGCGACTTCGTTCGCGTGGACTACACGATTCTGAATGTTTTGTTTTTTCACGTTCTTACGGGATATTGCAAATTTTTTTAACATACAAATTTTATATATTAGAGTGAATACATTTTTATCCACCCTTGTAACCCCTCAGAGGATAAAGTTTTAAAAGTACTGCCACTTTCTATTTTTGTGGGTAATCAGGAGCTTAATTACTTATCCCCATATTTACAACTTCAAGAATGACGATTTTTCCATACAAACTTTTATCCTTATTTTAACCCCCAAGACGTGTAATTCCCTATATGTGAAAGCAGGTAGTTTTAATTGTAATCTAGAGCCCGCATTGCCATTTTCATACTTCTAAATCCAAAAATAAAAATTTTCACCCATCCCCCATTTTACCCTTTTGGGTAGGAAGCTTCCTACAATCATTTTGTAGCTGGCGTCTCCTACTTATCATCTACCTCTGTGCCAAATTTTACCTTTAGAGGTCAAATAGTTTTTGAGAGTCAGTATATATTATATTATACTAGTATTATATTGGTCAGTATTTGTTCTGAAAATTTAAATAATAAAGTAAAGCGAAATCTTTTTATACAGTGACCTTTTAAATCGATACAGATAGGCGTACAATTAAGCATTGCGAATCACATCTAATTTTGTCGAAGATACAATTCCAAACTTTTTGTAACAACTTGGGTTTTTTTAGATAGTTCTTAAATTGAAGTAAAAAATATGAATTTTAATTTTTTTTACGCAAGATGAGTAACAAATAACTGATAATTAGACTTAAAAAGAACAGCAAAAGTAAAATAATTGTTTAAAATTAAAATTTGTATTTTTTTTACTTGTTACTGAATTACTAATCCTAAAGTAATTTTTTATTGTTTTAATTGATTGCAACTAATTAAAATAATAATAAGTTGATTCTTATGCATTATTCAAACATAAAATCTAATGCTAATATAATAGGCAACGTAGGTATACTTGGTGGTACTTCATATATATTTATATATATATATATATATATATATATATATATATATATATATATATATATATATATATATATATATATATATATGGTTTTTGGCCTTTATAAACCGATTTGCCTCAAATTCGGGATATATAGGGGTTTTTAAGGGTGCTAGATCAAAATTTGAAAATCTTAGGTCAAAATTTGGTAATGAAATGGCTTATTCAAAATGGCAGGTTTTGGCATTTTTTAGAATTGAATTCTTCCAAAAAGGAATCGATTTCTCAATTTAATTCCTACTCAGCTCTGACCGTCCATGTTCGGTTTTGAACTTTTAGATAACTTTTAGATAAATATATATATATATATATATATATATATATATATATATATATATATATATATATATATATATATATATATATATATATATATATATATATATATATATATTCAGGTGCGGAAAGTTCAAATCCGAACATGGACGGTCAGGGCTGACTAGGAATTAAATTGAGAAATCGATCCCTTTTTGGAAGAATTCGATTCCAAAAAAATGCCAAAACCTGCCATTTTGAATAAGCCATTTCATTACCAAATTTTGATCTAGCACCCTTAAAAACCCCTATATATCCCGAATTTGAGGCAAATCGGTTTATAAAGGCCAAAATCCACCATTTTGGCTTTTTTATTTTAAATTTCCAATTTTTTACCTAAAATTCTTAATCAGCTTCACATTGATTTTCAGAAATAAAGATAAAGAATTTCAACACATCTGCTTATTAAAATCTTTAAATAGGGAAACACCTATATAACATGCGATTTTTTACCAAAATATGTTGTTTTCTAGGACCAGAGAAAGAACAGTTAAATGAAACAATGTTTTCCTTTAATAAGTGCACATTGCATATAGTTTTTACAAATTTTTATTAAAAAATATTAAAAAGTTACATATTTCTCACAGTTTATTACGGTAAATTTAAGTTAAATTAATAAATAATATTTTTTTTTTGTTGGATTTAGATGATAAGTCAGACTTTTTAGGCGTTTAAATTAGTATTAAGGAACGTGGAAGCTTTAACTTCTCAGTGATTTTTCGGGACCACTCTGTAGGCCTACACAAGAATATCATTTTTAAAAGATGTCCCTATATACCTAAAGAATAACATACCTAAATTTTTTTAAAAATCGTTCGAGAGTCAGAATTTCATGTTATGTGTGCCCTATTATTTATATTTGTACAGGTTTAAGTATAATTCGGAATAAATCAAACTGAAACCGATTAGGTAAACAAGCTTTCGAAGATGGACAAGGAGTTTCATTTCTTTTATAACAATATTTTGTTTGGCATAAGTACTTTAAAAATAATTTATAAAAAATTGCTTTTTATGCCTATACATCATAAACCGTTGTTCTCAAAGATAATAATAAGACTTAATAAGAACCATACTTAAACTTAAGAAAATGAAAAAAGACTTATACACACGCATACACACACGCACACGCACGCTCACACACATGCAGGCACGCATGCATACACACACACCTACACCCACTCACACACCTATACGTCGCTAAAGAGTCTTAAGAGAAAATAGCTGTTATAAATACAAAAATGTGTTTTTATCCGTGAGATTCTATGTATATGCGGTTTTCGGTCTACACTACACTGCGGGGTTTTGGAATTTGTAGACAGTTTGACGAGACAATATGCCCTGATGAAATAATATTTGTGTTAGCCCATTTGGACGTAAAAGATGATGTGAAGGTTTGAAAAATAATACATTAGATAGATACAGGCCAAAGGTAACGGATTTTTTTTAACAATTTAAATATAAATATTTTGGCATAAACCCATGCAAATTGATAGCAAAGGAAGTTTAATTCAAATATACTTTTTGTAAAAACAACAATAAAATAAACATTATTTCTGATCAAATTTATATTGGACTATTCTTTTATAAATCTTACCGTGATAAATAAAATATTTAAGGATTTATAATAAAAGAAATTAGAAATGATTTAGTCTGCTCTGTATTTAAGTTTACTGCTAATATTTAAATTTGCATTTTATTAAAATAAGACAACGTTTCATGGGTTAGCCGAGTGAGGCGGGTTGGTAAAAAAATATTTAAAATAAAGCAAAATGAATTTCTTTTTCTATTCCTATCTTATCTTTTAAAAAGCTATCTAATGACACAAATGACAGGTGGTACCATACAGTGCCAATTTGGTTCCATCTTAGTACCACTTATAGTTGGCACTATACATAGCGTTTAAAAAATTAAGGTAGAAATTTAAAATTTGTTTTGCTCTATCTCAAACTTATTAAGTCAATATTTTAAAAAGTTGAAAAATTCGGGTTTTTCACTGTTTAAACTCCGAAACTACTAATTTTAAATATAGGAATATAAATAGGCCAAAAGATTTGCAATTTTAGGTAGAATCCAAATATACAAGGAGTATTCGTTTTAAAATAAAAATTTTTCTAGCAACTTTGGCAAAATGAACAACCTTGTATATATAAAAATATTTAAAAAACTACATTTTACTAAAGAACTTTTGCAATTTACTTTTTTGTCTCTCTTATAGTTTTTCCAAAAGTACAATGGTTTATTTTATATGAGAGACCCTGTAAATAAATACACGATATGCATATGCAATATTTATGCATATTTTGATTCCCTGGCCATAATAAAAGTGTATTTTATTGTCATTAGAAAAAAAATCCAATGATGCCATCTAAATCGCATATTTTTGGCAACACTTATTTAATTAAAACGGTTATTGATGCCATCACATTATCTGCAATACGTGGAATAATAACGGCCAACTGACGACTTTAGCGTCTTTTTGATACCTTTTTGCCAATACCTTGCCAGCGTGCTGGCAATGTATGTTTTGTCTTTTTACTGTAGAAAGCACACGATTTACTTTTTAAAAAATAATGTATTTTTTTACCAGAATGTTTAAATAATTTTAATAATTAAATGAATGTGCTGATTACTGTTTTAGAATTTCGTAAAAAGCAAATAATTTTAAAGAAGGCATTTATAAATCTTAACAAATCAGGTTGGCTAATCACTAATCAGGATATTGCTGCTCGACGCATGATGTGATCACGCCATGTAAGATGTTTACTTCTGTTAATTATCAACATAAATTGTTATAGTAATTTGCTCTTTTATTATGCCAGACTGTTTAAGTCAGTCTACTTTGTATAGTTAAACTATAAAATTTTTAGATGTTATTATGGACGTTTATTTACATTTATACATACATCTATTACAAATAAAAAGCGAGTTAAAATACTAGAAGACTTGATAGATATTGACAAATACTACACGCACAATTTATTAGTACAGGCGCCAAGGGGGTTTTCATGCCTGACTGAGGTCCTTCCCAGCAAGTAGGTGTTTCTTAGGTTATTTTAAGCTGTTTTTTACAAAAAGTGGTCGGATAATTGTTATTGATAATTTAATTGTTTAAAACGCTATAGCTTGATATTTTACACAGAAAATGAGTTTTTTTCAAATTTATTTCATTTCTGTGTGTGTAAAATATGAAATTTAATGTTATAAAAAAACTTTTTGGCAAAGAGGTACAAACGAGGGTAAACGTGTGTTTTCTTAAAAAACGTTTTAAGGAAACACACTTGTACATTTTTGCCAAAAAGATTGTTTTAATTTTTAGAACTCAACTAGTTAGGAATTGTCTAAGATAATCTGGAATAAGAGCTAGAGTAGCAGTCAGTGCCCCTTTTTTAAGTAGGGAGCACCAAAAGGCGCGACTGGAATTTGGGAGAGGTCAATTTGATTGAAGAATAGACAATTGGGCTAACTTGCTTTTTACTGGCGAATTACGGTATGATGTTTTTTATACAGCAGCTCTGATCATCGTATTTCAGTGCATCAACGTGGCGGCAAGCCTTATATGCAATCCAATGTATTGCTTACTTCAAATTTCAGAGGGGATTTGATTATGGTCTGGGGGGGATATATGCTTAACAGGACGCATAAAACTTGTAAGATAGTCCAGAAAACGAAGCTGAAAAAAGTGCAAAACCTGGCAATTTTTTCAAAATGCATAGATATGCATGAAAACTTAGAATTTAGCTTAACTTACCCTTCTCTTTAAAATCTATATTATGTCGATATTAGGTATATTATTTTTAGGGGTGAAAACTACCCTTTATTGCTAAAACCTATAAAACTATACATTAAAGCTTAAGTTGAGTAAAATTTGACTGAAATAAGTTGAAAAAGTAGTATTTTGTTTCCTTAAAACATTATTTAAAATATTTAAGCCCTTGAAAATCAAGCTTTATTATGATTAAAAAAATATATTTACCCTAAAAGATTAATATATTATTACAGTGTTTTGCATGAAAATTTGAGATTAAGCTTAACTTATACTTCCCTTTAAAATCTCTGTTAGCCTAAAGGTCGATTTTTATTTTTTAGGGGTGAAAACTACCCCTTATTGCAAAAACCTTTAAAACTTTTATATCAAAGCTTAAGTCAGATAAAATTATGCTCATCCAAATTAAAAAATAAGTATTTAATTATTTGAAACATTATTTAATATATTTCAATCCTTGAAAATCAACCCTAATTATGACTTAATAAAAAAATTGTTTACCCAAGAAAAATAAACATATTGTCCCAGAGTTGTGGTAAAAAATGTAACTGCTCAAAAGTATGACTAATTTAATTTTGTCATTTTTTAATCCTCAAAAACTTACCCCTAACAATCTAACAATGCAAAAAAGAGTACAAAACCGCAGATTTTTTAAAAAATGCATGGAATCGCTTTTAGAATGCTCCAAAAAATTGGTTTCTTAAGCATAACTCTTTCAGTGTTTTGATAAATATTTCTTTAAAAAACCGTTTTGTTGGATTTTCAAGAGCTATCAAGTACTATACATTGAAACTGGTTTAAACCCTTACTTTTTTAAGGGGGTGAATTTAAAGGGCTGATACAAGGTAGTGCTCGTCTATACACAGATGTTTTAAAAGTTTATGTCTCGCTTAATTTCCGTCATACAGTAAATAAAAAAAGCAAAATATTTGTAATTCAAAAAGCTACAATTTGATACCTTAGTAACTTTTACGTATCTCCTAAGGTCCGGTACTTTCATTAACGGATAATTTTATTGTCTGGATAATTTCCGTGGTAACAATTGTCGCAACAATTGTTATCAAGAAATTAGGAAAATTTTTCCGTAAATTAAAATGCCCCAGAAAATGTAATTTGATTTGATTTTTACTTGCAGCTCCATTTTTTCTCAAAATTAGGCAATTTAAATCGGTTAAAATTTTAAAATGCATATATTATACATAAATAAAGATAATTAAAAAGGGGAGCTACTACGACTCATTTTAGTTAGGGTGGTAATTAGGGGGCTGTTTTCGAAGATTTTAACCTAATTTTAATCATAACTCACTAAACTTTTATTATATATACATACCTCTTTTTTTATAAGAGAAAGGTCTTACAAATGCTTTAAAAAAGTTATTGTTAGTTTTTCTCGAAAAATACGTAGATTTTGCATTATTTGCTTTGAAACTTAGAAAGTTTGTGTCTGATGAATAACATCTAACCTTTAACAAACCACAACTTGGTTTGTATTGGTCCCACAGCAATTATAACAAAAAATATGTGTTTTATTTTTAAATCTATAATTTTGTTTCTTATAGTTTTTATGAAAAATGCATACTTATCGAAGTATTTGGAAAAAACCGATTAAAAATGTTGATGTTATCGACGAAAAACTCCGACTTTCGATCGCGAATAACTCGAAAAGTATGCATTTTTCAAAAAAAATGCATAGAACATTTTTAGCGAAGAAATCATTTTTCTATCGATACCTGTAGTCAAAATATATTTTAAAAATTCCACCCCCGAGATGGTTCGGCAACCACCCCCAAGGTAAAGGCCCCTTCGGTATGATATAGATTTTGATCCTTGGACTATCCGCTACCTACTGTCAAAATTTAAATGCATTTTAAAAAAATTGCTAGGCAAAATGGTTCGTTTCCTGGACTAAGAGTAAATCATAGAACATTAACTGCAGAACGAAATTTGAGACATTTTAGAACTGCATGTTGTGACTTTTACACCAAAAATTGGAGATGGATTCATACTAATGCATGATAAGGCTAGTATCGTTCAACAGTATCTTGACGAGGTTGGATTTTCAGTTCTTGAATGGCCTGCAAATAGTCCGGAGGGCATGTGTGGGACTACATTCACAGGTTGGTGCGAGCTAGCGATGTGATTCCATTAGATCTTCAAGAACTGGAAACCGCGTTAAGAGAGGAATGGAACAATTTTGACCAAGCCTACATACGAAGCTTGATTAAGAGTCTACCCAACAGAATGCGTGTAAGTACAAGTAAGTTAATACAAATTAGTTTATAATCATTTCTCCCCCCAGAGACTTTATTCTTGAGTTTTAGGGAGTAGAAATTGTGAGATAAAGGGCCATAAATAAGGTGTAATCCAAAAACAACACAATTCTATTGAAAAAATATAAATTAACTTTATAGTCAGATAATTTCTCTTGGTATTAAGAAAGAGAAATTAAAAAATATAGTAAAATAGTATATATATAACCTATAAGTTAAACTGTTTGGCATTAATGGCGTTGTTCTCCCTATATAGAATCTGCGTTATAGTACAACTTTAGTAAAAAAAATTGTCAATATATGTTGTGCCTTGCATAATATGTGCATTAATAATAGCGAACCTAATTTAGATCAACCACATTTAAAAGGGAATGTACAGGGTAAGTCAACCATAAAGTTCATTATCTCATTTTTTTCGAGAATTGCAAAAAAAAAACGTTAAATCCAAAAGTTGTAGGGGATATTGAGGTATATAGTTAAAAATTGTCTTTAATTATACAGGGTGCCAATAAAAGCGTAGCGAATTTAACAGTTTTTTTAAAGAAACACCGAGTTTTTTAAAAATGCAATTTTTTAGAAATTGCTAGTTTTTTATATGGCACGCCCTGTATATTTTTATTTTATCCGATATATTTTACAAAACCCTACAACTTTTATTAAGTATGTCATTCATTTTTTTTTTATTATTACCGCTGTTGTGGGGAAATAAACAAATCTAAATAATAATTTCTCTATGGTTTTGTGGCGAATTCATGTTTCAGTATGTTTTTTTTTTAAATTACTCGCCTTACATTTTTTTTTTGGTCCAGGTCCCGGGGTATAACAAACTGAGCCTGCTCAGCCCCATTGGCCCCTATGGACTTGCAGATCGCCTGCAACAAAAAAAGAAGAAAACCCCCAAAAAAACAAAATATCAAGAGCACTATTTCTTGTTTCGGTGGCAAGTCGGCCACCGTTGTCAAGAGAAAATTAAAAGAAAAAAAATAGAAATTTAAACTAAATTTTTTAGAAAAATTTGGATTTTAAAATTAGGAAATTTTGACAGTTTTTTAAAGTTTATGACGTTTTGTCATTAATGGCATATTAGGATGACTGATATTGTTATAATTTTTTAAAAGACAAAAAAGGTGTGTAAATTGATTTTATTTACCAGAAATTACTTCAGCATCGAGTAAAGCATTAATGTATTATTTAAATTAACAGATATTGATGCTAGACATTTATCTTTATTTAATAATATAAATGCACTTTCTTTTATTTTAGGTTTTTTTGAACAAGTTTTCATTTCTAAAATACTAGAAGCATTCCAGTTTATTATGTGGTTGTTATCAGATGAGTGTTGACAGATTTTTGATTTGTGGAATTCTGCGTTTTTAGTGTATGTTCTATGTTCTATTTCTTTACTAATTAATTTTTAATTATTATGACGTAATAAATGTTCAAATGTTTAATTTTACACCGTTAGTGCAATAAAAAAAGGGTATAAATTAAAAAAAAAAACAAAATAAATCGCAAACTATTAAAAATAGGTATATAATATACTTAATAAATGTTGAAGTGTTTTGCAAAATCAATCGGATAACCTAAAAATATGCAGGGCATGCCATGTAAAAAATTCTATTTTTTTAGGTTTAATTTGTCAAAAGGTATAATTTTATTTCAAATGCAGCATCTAAATTTAATTTCGTCACAAATATCCTTTTTGTTGTCCCTATAAAAGTTTGTATCAAATATAAGTATTTTATCTTCAGAAAAAATGGCGGTACTGTAAATTTTTTATTAGAGTAAAAACTAATATTTTTCTAAAAAAAAAATAAAAATCATAAAAATTGCTAGGTTTAGTATAACATCATTATCAAAAAAATTTATTGAACTTAATGTGAAATCTAAAAATAAATTAAAAAACAGAATGTTTCTTTTAAAAATAGTTATGTTACTTTCGGCACGCTTTTTTGAACCATTCGGTATACTTAAAAATAGTTTTAACCTATGCATCATAACATTTTTTTAAGGCTTTTACATATAAAGATTTTTTTTGTAATTCTCCAAACAAATGAAATAATGAATTTTACTCTGTGGTTGACTATCACTATGAAAAAAGAATTGTGGGAAACTCTGCTGACAGATTTAAGAGAACAAGATCGTTAATAATTTTAAAGATAAAGTAAGTGGTTAAATCAAACTAAAAATTCAGTAAGAAAAAAATGTTGTTATTTATTTTTGGCTGGCACATAGTATTGCAAAGTTATTTGGTTTCGTCTTACTTTTAGTTCTAAACACTAATAATTGTAGTCAGAGATACAATTACAAAAATACTTTAAAAACAAATTCAGATAAACAAAAATATAATTTTAAAAATTATATTTTTGTAGTTTGTTCTCAGTAGGATGACTTAATTTTTTTTTAAATTTTAAATTTGTAACTTTAAAAAAAAAGCAAAGCTACAAATGACTTCATAGGTGCAACTTCCTAGTCCTAACTGCAAAAATATATTTGATTAGTTTATGACTGCCAAAATTATGTTTATTTTCATTGGCTCAATATAATTAGCGCCGCCTCTTAATTTTCTTCTCTTTTCTATTAAGTCTTTAAATCAAGGGAGTGAAAAAACCGAGATAGTGTGATTTTCTATTAAAGTCAAGAATATGAGTCTAGTAATCTATTGGATAATAAAGAAAATTCTAATAGTTGGTAACTGTTATAAAACTTTTGTTTGGTAAAATTATCTGTTTTTTTTTTAATTATTTAGGTGGTATTGTATCTTAGTTATATTATAATTTTATACTATATTTTCATTATTTGTAATAAATAACATACCTGTTTTTTATTTTTGTATCCAATGTTCTAGTTCCTAAAGTACTACTGGGTTTAACACAAAGTTTTAGTGTAATTCATAATTAAAAAAATTTTGAAGTGTATTACAGTTGCCGAGTCTTAAATGAAACACTAAATGTAAGATACATGTACAACCTAATTTATAAGATTTAGAATTTGCGCATGCAAATTTCATGCTGGTGGTATTACGTAAGTTTTGCCATGCTTAACATGTATTTAAAGTCACTCTTTGATTAAAATACTTGAGTGATAGATAGCCCAATTTTTTCAGTAAGTGGACTGATTTTTTCTTTGTTTTCATTAAAATATTCCACTATCAGTTTATTTTATTTTTGGTAGATAACCTTAGCTGATCCTATTAGGCACCTTTTTATTATTTTTATAGTTTTTTACATATATTTTTCTGATTAAAAAACGAAAATTATTAAGTTTGGTTAAATCATATAATATACAATCAAAAAATATTGTATTAAAAATGAGAATTAAAAAGAATGGACTAAACATTGGGCAAACAAATGCTTTGTATGTTTTGTTTCGGATATATGGGCTTTATTTAAATTAAGCATCCGACTATTTTTTTTACGGAAGAAAGCCTTGGCTTAACCGCATTTATACTTACAAAAAAAGGGCGTTACAATTTAGCCTGAATTCCTTAAAACAAAATTCGCCCACTGCTAGATTGCTATTCTTAATAGATCAATAACAAATTTGTCGTACTTTTTATTGTTGATACCCCGGGAAAAAGCTTTTAAAACTTTTTTAATATTGTTACAAAACATAACCGAAACATACAAATGGGAACATTTACATAAGTAAGTATCCCGAAATATTCAGAGTTGTGACCACTTTCTTCTTTCAGAGTGAAAAGCAAAGTATCAAATACTAGATTTTACAGGGTGGTGCGATTTCGACTGTTTTAAGAGGAAACTCGTATTTCCTGACCAGATAGAAAAAAATTGACATAGGTGTCTTGGGCTCGATTTTCGAAATTAGATGAATGGTGAAAACCGCATCCCGAAATCTCTATCGGTATCCGAGATATAGGGCGTTTTTCATTTTTTGGCCATTTTGAAAAAAATTTGTACTTAAGTCCGTCATTTTTGAAAACTTTCCAAAACGGTGTAAACATTCTTAAGGCACTTTTTTGAGTGGAATCCATTGGACTACTCAGATTTTTAAAATTATTTCTAGTTTCGTTGAAAATATATAAAGCTTAGTTTTTTTAAATATAAATCATAGTTGGCCATGATCTCAAAAAATTTCTTATTTTTTGCTCTTTCCAATGATATATTATTATTCATACTTATCTTTGAAATTAAGCGAGATATTTCAGATTTTTAATTTTAGTTATAGTAGGCCATGGAAATAAATCGGCACTTGTCAAAGTCAGGTAAATAGCATACCAGTTGTTCCATTTTTGCTAAAGTAGGCCATGCAAACATGTCAACTATCAAACACAGACTAAAAAATAATGCAATTAAATTACAAACTTTATATTTATGAACATATTATTATAAAAAAATTGGCCTAAAAAATTAAACGAGTTTAAATGAAAACCAGAACCTATGGAAAAACTTAATTCAAAGTAGATGTTCAAAGTTGTCTCCTTCTTCCCTAATATTATTTATAATTAATTTATAATATTTAATAATAAACACCTTTTATTCACTGCATTACAAGCGTTTATTAGTTCAACAGGTCTAATCGCACCAAAAGCTTGCCTAGTCACTACTTGCAACTCTTCCCGTGTTTCGATAGTTCTTCCTTTAAAAACTATATCCTTCAATCTTCCCCATAAAAAAAAATCTAATGCTGTTAAGTCGCAGGACCTAGCAGGCCATAGTATAGATCCTCTAGTACCAATCAATTTATCTTGAAATTCTTGTTTCAAAAAATCAGTTGTAATTCGTGCGTTATGCGGAGGGCAACCATCTTGCTGGTAATGGATATTTCGAGCCTGCGCTAATGGCAAATCTTCCAAAAATGGTGCAACATATGTTTGTAAAATATTCACATAATCTTATGCGGTTAAACTTTCATTAAAAAAATGGGGACCCAAAAATCGACCACCAAAAATCCCAAGCCAAATATTGAAACCTTGCCGTCCTTGTCTGTTTACGGGCACTATAACATGTGGGTTTTCTGTAGCCCAATAATATGAATTATACCTGTTATATATCCCTGAAGTATCTATTCGGCTTTCATCTGTCCAGATAACGTTCATATGGAAGTTATTGTTCAATCTGCACTGATTCACATACCACTCACAAAATGTAACCCTTCTTTGGAAATCCCCATTCTGAAGATGATGAACTTTTCTTACTCTGTACGGTTTAAATTTGTGCTTTTTAAGGGTTTTTAAAACTTTAGTTTTCTCAACACCTGTTACCTCAGCTACCGATCGATGAGACGTGTTAGGATGGTCTAAAACCTCACCTAATATATTTAGTTCCTGAATTTCACTTTCATCATCAACTGCATACGTTCTTGGCCTCGGCTTCTTGAAACTTCCGTAATTTGTTAAATTTGATCGTTCAGGAAATCTATTTAAATATAATTCACTTGCGGCCTCGGAATTTTCACCAGACAGGAAATAGCACTTTAACATGTCAACTTTCTCGTAATTTTCATACATTTTTGCAATCCTCTCAAATCAAACAGAGTTCCAATCAGTTACTGATAGAAATGATAAATTATTTACCTGACTTTGACAAGTACCGATTTTTTTCCATGGCCTACTATAGCAAAAATTAAAAAACTGAAATATCTCGCTTAATTTCAAAGATAAGTATGAATAATAATATATCATTAGAAAGAGCAAAAAATAAGCAATTTTTTAAGATCATGGCCAACTATGATTTATATTTAAAAAAAGACTAAGCTTTATATATTTTCAAAGAAACTGGAAATAATTTTAAAAATCTGGGTAGTCCAATGGATTCCACTCAAAAAAGTGCCTTAAGAATGTTTACACCGTTTTGGGAAGTTTTCAAAAATTACGGACTTAAGTACAAATTTTTTTCAAAATGGCCGAAAAATGAAAAACGCCCTATATCTCGGATACCGATAGAGATTTCGGGATGCGGTTTTCACCATTCATCTAATTTCGAAAATCGAGCCCAAGACATCTATGTCAATTTTTTTCTATCTAGTCATGAAATACGAGTTTGCTGTTAAAACAGTCAAAATCGCACCACCCTGTACGCATTTAGCATTGCTTGCTAAACAATTTAAAGCTTACCATGCAGTACGGATCATAAAATTCTGCTAAAGATAGTGCTGGTTTGTCTTTACTTATAAAAAAAAGTTAAAATCTTAGTTGCTTTTCATAAAAATGCTGTTTTTTTCACAGATCTCAACCCCTCCCCTCCTCCCCCGTAAAAAAGAATCACAAATCAAATACCTTTATTACTAAGATAGTAGTGCAAAAAAATAAATTTACTTTTCTTTCTCCAAAAAAAAATATATATTTTTATTTATACTATTAACGGCTAGATGAAGCACTTAAAATAATGTTACCTTTTAATTTAACATGCCAAGGTTTCGGGTTGGTAGACTTTTTTTTATCTTAGGACAGTCCACGAAGGCTGAAGGCCTACGTACTAAGCTAACGTGGGTTTTTTATGTGTCGTAAGAGGAAGTTTATTTATACGGGACATAAATATTTGGAGATTTGGAGGAGAAGGAAAAACTTTTGCCGGTAGCAGATGTCAAGATCTGGATACTTGGGACCTCTCAAGTTAGATTCTAAAAGGATGCATAAAAGTAGCATTACGTGTTGCTCTATTAAGAGCTGCCAGCCAAACTTTTTCTTTTTGAGTGTTATATTTTGTTGGTAAGTATTATAGTTACTTTTGAATTAAAATTAATTATTATTTCGATTAATATTTTATTTATAATTTGTTTGTGATATTTTTGATTTTATATCACATAAAAATGTGTTTAGCATAAGAGTGGTATAATTTAGGTGGTAAGTTTTTTTATGCTTCTTAAGTGAATATTGTGTCTGACTAATTAAAATAGTTTCCCATTTAGAATTATGATGGATAAGTAAGGACTATTTTTAAAGGTTTAATAGGTTTTTCTATTCTCTGGTATCTGGACCGAAGCGGTACTTTCTTGCAAGTCCGGCAAGTAATTCAAAGAAGATTTTGTAATAAGACCTACCTCTGTAATAAATGTTTTGCAATTTTATGACCTCTAACACTAAGCACTAACCGAATTGGGACAAAATAAAGAAAATACTAATTAGTGTTCGATAACAACTTGGTTTTTTAACTATTGCCTAATTATTCTTAGAAAATATTAACGATATTCAGAAAACATCTACAGGCAAAAAAAAAATACAAATCCATTTAGAATAAATCACTCAAGACCAAGCAAGTGATATTTACTATAAAATTTAAATACAGAGTATGTGTATCAATTTGTCTAGTATATCATCAATAATTTCCTCAAATAATGACCAAAGATCAAAAAAAGCAGTCCAATATTTTTATTTTAGTGGATAATAATGATGTTTGTTCTGAAAGTCTGTCTCGAAGTGCGTTGCCACTTGTGCGATATCTCAAGACTTTATGTAAGATTTGATATTGATGTTCATAAATCTTTCCGTTAATTTACCATTGGCGTTTCCGGCGGCAATCTCGTTCACCCTATCCCCCGCATGCTGGTTTTGTTCTGGATCCTGGATATGCTCCAAGTCTTTTGGTGGCGCCTGTTGTTTTGAAGTTCCGACATAGCGAAAGCGGTTGAGATAAGATACATAGTCTCTTAAACGTTGTTGAGAAAGATGATTTAATTCAAAACACCATACGGCATGCACTCGTTCAATGTAACCCCTAGTGGTGGGTTCGCTGAATGCATATGCATCCATCAGATCGTCCCTAAGTTCGTCCACGTGAAGCGTCCATGTCCATTGCCAACCAAAGTCATTTAAGGGCGTCCGTACAGTTGCTCCTTCAACCTGCCCTGTACCCCTATCCAAACGAAAAGGATTGTTGGAAGCTTGCTCATAATGTTTTCTAGGGACAATGTGAAATACCCGCGACCCTGCGGGATGTCACCTCACAAAGTACCGGACCGGTTAAGGCCCGTCGTAGGTTTCTGTTTATACCCGTCTTGCTGGGAATGTTCGTGTTCTCAGTAGCACCAATTACAATACTTTGCAGGCATTATCCTACTGGACAGACATTATTATTATTAATATTTCACAAAGATCCCACATGACGTATTCTATGGCTCCGACCCCATGCGTCATGCGGAAGGGCATCCGTATCGAAGACCACTTCTCGCGTCCGCTCGGTCAGTGATCTTCGGCCAAATTCATTTGCCTCAGTAAACGAAGGGACCAAAGGACAATAAATTTTTGCATTTTCATTACTAGTTGTCTGAGTAAATGTTGACATGCGAGAATAAACCTCAGCTCCCCCAACACATTATCCTTCATGCCTTCCAAAACGCCATCAATCAACCAATCCCACGTTATATTCCGGATAGAGCCTCTGAAGTTCACCAAGAAGATATTGATATTTGGCTCGTTTCTCCCTTTCCTTTATATTGATGTAAGTTTCCGCTGGGGTGGAGAACTCAATCACATACATAAAGTTATTCATTTTATCAAGGAGAACGATATCGAGTTTATTGGCGCGAATTTGATGCGGTGTTGGGAACGCATAATTTCAATAAATGCGGCAGTTGTGATTTTCCACTACTGCCTTAATATCACCGGTAGCAAATGGCAGAATTGCTGTTTTATCGATGCCGTAGTAATGTCTAAAGTGATAGTAAAGTACCCGAAGCGCATCGTTATGTCGGTGGATGTAACTACTAAGAGCATGCACTGGACAACTGGATAAGTGCATAAGGGTTTCGGGTTGCTGTTGACATGCTTGACAAGCAGTATTAGGGATGTTGGAAAACTGACTCCGGTATACCAAGGTGTTTATCACCTCATCTTGGCATGCTAGTATGAAACCGTCCGTCTCAGACTTAAGCTCAGCAGGGTATTTTGGGCAATAATCTAACTGTATCAAGTTTCATTTAAATCGAATATCTCAATTTAAAAATAAAGAGAAAATCCTAATTCGTAAAATTTTTTACAGTCTGTATCTTAAAAATGGGGCCATTTTGGAGCTATGTTCATACAACATTTTTGGCTTATTGTTTGTCAAAAAATCTCTCCTCAAGAGATGGCATATGTTTTTATTACTCAACCTGTATACGGTTACATTTATGGATGAGCCCAATAAAAAATAATTTTACTTTAACGTAATTGCTTTCAAATCTCACACTGTATAAAAAAAAATTAAAAGTAACTTAATTCATATTTTATTAACCTATATGAAATACATTTAAAATATTAGAGTTACAATAATAGTAAGGTTTAGTTTAAAATCAGTATACCTAATCTTGGCTGCGGACGACACAATTCATGAAAAAGTTAACTGCGATTTTTGCCTAGCAACGAATTAATTTATGCCATAATGTTAGCAAAAGTTTTTAAAGTTGTTATTTTGGGCTTGTTTATTGTTTATTTTTGTTTAACATTAAAGGTGCATAGATTTACTAAATCCAGTCTTAGAACGACGATTTATAAAGTCATTTGGGTTAATTCTTGCACTATTTGGATCTTGTAGGGATGAAACTTTTTTTTTTAATTATGTGAAAAGATAATTTACGCATTTTCAACACGCGTGATGTTTTACGAACAGATCCACTTGGATTTTGAATTATAACGGCGCGTACAGCTTTAACATTCTCAGGAGTAGTTACAGTCTTTGGACGACCAGGAGGTTTTACATTTACAGCTGACGATTTTTCTCTAAACCTCTTTTCCCATGATTTCACTAAATCTTCACACGCCTGATGTTGAAATGAGCACAAAACCTTCGTCTTGCAGTTGTGTACGAAATACGAGTCATTGTTTTTGAAATATGCCTCAATATTGAATGCACGATGCGCACCAGACCAATGTTCCGTTTTTACTAAATAAGTCGCATCGATCCACTATCGAAGAACGTTAAGCCGACAGCGCTAAGTTACACTGTTGCCAAGTTATTCGAGTTTTGAAATGGGAAATCCATTCCTGGACACCTTGTATATTTCGATGTTTGCATTTAAAAATCTTATTTGTCAAGTAAAAAAGAAAGCGTTATTCTTTAAATTACTCATAGATCGTTAAATTGACATGTTTGACGCATGTTACATCAAAACTCCACAATTCTTTTAGTTTTTGTATTTTATTTTTACCAATATTTTTTTGTGCATAGTGTGCTTCTTGTAGGTACTTTTTTAGATTCGTTTTTTTTAGGTTTAAGGGTATAACCGCTCATGAAGTTGCTACATTTAAATTATATTTTTAATGGTAAACTTTTAAATTGTATCTGTTAATTAAATAATTATATCAGTTTTTCGATCTATTGTAATGTCTAATAATTGTATTTTCATTTTATTGTAAAACCTCCAACAGGTAATTATTAAAATTTTTAGAATTTTTTTTTAGTTTTTGAGCAGTCTCTGTAAAAAGCATGGTTGTGTTTGTATACAAACCTAATCAAGGTATTTAGCAACTTTATCTTAAAACTGTTATTTAAATAATAATTTAGTTGCTGTTTATAATAGGTTTAAATATTAACTTAATAAACAATGATGCAAATTCATAAAATTGGAGAAGTGGATTAGAGTGATACTTTGATCAGCACGTACAATCTATGTTTGGATTCCAGTTTTATACATATTTACTTTAAATAAATTAAATAAATTTTTGCTTATATGTACATTTATTTAACATATTTATTAAAAATATAAGTATAAAGTTGAGTATTTAAACCAAACTATACTGCACGAAATCTCGGCGTCCTTATTGGACAGTCCTCTTACTAGACCGTTAAACCATTTTACTTGCGAGCGCAACCGAGATCCACCAAGATCCGAGATGCGGCTAGGCTCTCGAAAGGTAAAGCCTGGAATCTGCAACATACGTCGTGATTGCCCTGACAACATAACGACGCAGCGGCTTGCTTTGGAGCTTCTGCATATTTGCCCATCAGCTTTTAGATTTTAAAAATATTGGGTACCATTCAACTTTAGCTTTATTTCCTATTATTAGACTTTGATGTTTAAAGTAGTTTGCAATAAAAATATTTCCTAAATAGGTTATTGTCTATTTTTTAGGCTGGCATATTAAAACTGTCTAGTTCTTGTTTATTGGTGGTTGTTCATGGGGTACATAAAACCAACCTAGTGTAAAAGATATCTAAAATAAAGTTCAAACTGCTCTTTAAATCTAAAGCAAATCATTTCAGAGTAATAAAGGGTGTCACGCTAAAAATAAAACATATATATCAATACCGTATATAAATATTTTTGAGGAAAAAAAAGTACATTCTGAATAAACCTAACATTGATGTATGCCAGAACGCTGAAATAATCTGTATAAAGAAAATATGTCGTAAATACTAACTTGTCTTAGTTTTACTATTGAGTAACACTACAAAACAATAAACACAAATGCATAAATGTTTAAGGAATGTAAATTTTTATTACAAATGATGATACATATTTGGTATTTGTAATTTTAATTTTTAATCTTGACAAAAACATCCATCCTTAGAGTTTTCCATAATCCAATCTAGATATCGGGTAATTCTTGTATAAACTCCTGGATATCCTGGCCTTGCGCATCCATTACCCCATGACACGACACCTAAAAAGTAAACAATCGTTTAAAAGGAATAACTTAACTCTGGGTATAGACCAAAAAAATTTACTATGGGATTTTGCTAACTAACTAGTCAGCCATAATAAGATTAAATGAGCTAAACATCTAAACCGTTTACCTTACCGAGTTCAGATATTATCCACTCTGCTCAGTAGCAGCTGGGTCTTTAATTATCGGTATCACGTTTGCATAGCATTTTTGGTTTAGTGCTTTATTTTATATACTTTTTGCCACATAAATATTATGGTAATAATATTTTTTTAAATAAAATATTTAATTTTTCCATTACAGAATTTTTACTGATTAAGAATTTTCATATCACTTACCAATAAGTTCATATCGTTGATCTTTCCTTTCTGCAATTAAAGGTCCTCCGCTATCACCCTAGAAAGAGTAAATAAATGAAAAGAATAATAAAGGCGGCAATAATCAAAAAGAAAAAATATTTAAATGAAAAAAGGGACCAATGGTACCCAGTGTGCCCTTTTACAGAGTGAATATTGACTATGCGCCCATCATTTATTGATATGATTTACAGAATGACTGTATACACTAGTATGTATTGTACTGGATACTGTATTGACTAGAAAATTGACCTAGAAAGTGCAAAAAATAGCCATCATGGACCAATTTTACTATCCCAGCTTGGCTCTTTGAGCGACAAACAGCCAAACCTACACGTATAATTTTCGACCATATTATTTTTCATCAAATTTTGTTTAGTTAAGATGTTCCAAGATGGCTATTTTTTGCACTTTCTAGGTTTATTTAGTCAAAAAACCCAAGTCATTACGTAAAAACTATCAATAAATGACCTGCGCATAGTCAATATTCACTATTAGTGATGAGCGAGACCGGTCTTGGTCTTGCGGTCTTGGTCTTGGTCTTGGTCTTGCAGCAAGACCAAGACCAAGACCAAGACCGGGGTATGCAAGACCAAGACCAAGACCAAGACCGAGGTGTGCAAGACTACGCAAGACCAAGACCAAGACCGAGGTGTGCAAGACTACGCAAGACCAAGACCGACCTGCAAGACTCTTGCACTTCTGCAACTTTTTTTGATATTGTAATATTTTATTGTTATATTTAATATACAGAGGCATTTCATACAGACATGACAAAAACTGTGTCAAGAACTGTCAAAAGAGGCGATTATTTAATAAGTAAGAGTTTCTTAAATAAAATAATAAAAAAATCGATCACTTTGTTCTTTTAGTTCTATAGTTCTTTAACAACGATAACGAATAAATTTAATAACATGTTTCAAAAATAATGAGATGGTGACTCAATGGTCCGACAAAGTTTGACATCTCCGAAATCGTTTAGGACAGAGAAAAACTAGGGGTACAAAAGTTATGGAAGCTGAATATTACTTTCATAATTTTAATGTTTTTTTTTTAATTAGCTATCAAGTGATGCCACTTACAGGGTGGATCAAAAATCTCCAAAATCCAGAAATACATTATTTTTGTTTCACACTGTAAGAGGTAGCACCATATAAAAAATGTATTTGCCATGTGATAAAATAATACTTTTTATATAAATGGATTGTAAAAATCACTTCCGGTTTAGACGGAGAAGTCAAAACCGAAAATAATATTTAAAAACCATCTACGTCGACATTGTTTCTATGTAACAACAATTTCCAGCATAATATACAGGGTGGCGATTTTTTCTACATTGATTTTTCGCCATAATTTTTTTATTTTAGGGGAAAAGCTAAAAAAGTTTTCTTGAGTGGCAGTGGATTAATAGAAAAATTCTGGAATAGAAAATAATTTTACATTGTATGCCCTTTTTGTCTATAATTTTTGTATGTTTAAATTTTCACTATAATGGACGATTTAGGAGATATCGAGCTTTGTCACACTATTGGGCCCCCTTGTATCTGCAGATTGTTTATAAAGTATTTCTACAAACTTTGTACGACAAATTCTTAACCAATTTAAAGGTAAAAAGTTCATGTAAACTGAATAGTTTTATAAATAACTTTTTTTTTTGAATCAGAAACCAATGATTACATATCAGAATTATTTTCACATATATTTCACGTCTGGTTGAAATTAAAAGTCTTTTTTTTTCTGCTCACACAGTAAACAGTTTTGTATTTGCTTTAATTTTATCTGCTTCCTCAAAGAAAATTTATATAATTCTTATCCCTAAAATGTTTCTATATGCCACCAAATGAATAAAAGAAGGTTGTGTCATAATTTAACCAAAAATAGAGCGCTATAAAGGGGTGGATTTACGTAAAGGCTGAGTAGGCTGAAGCCTAGGGAGGCAAATATTATGGGCGGCAAATTTACGATTAATTTTTTAAAAAATGTAATGGTAAATTAAAATATTTTTTTAATATTTAGCGAACAGATAAAAAAATCCTAAAATTTGTTTGTTTTAAAGAATTGTTAATTAATTTTCTGTATGTTTTACTTTTGTTAAATTTGTTTAATAATGTTTTATAAGAATTACTAGTGTAGTTTACATTCAAAAAATATTGACATACTAGGGCGGCAAAAATGTATAAGCCTATGGGCGGAAAAAAATTAAATCCGGCCCTGGCGCTATAAATAAATAAACGCCTTCATTAAAAATATGCTTTTTAATCAAATAATTTAAATTTACGTTTAAGATTAAAACTGGTATATTTTAAAATTTTAAAGCAAAAAATATAGTCCCCATCTAGATTTATATTTAAGTATTAAAAAGATATATTTTATTCAAGATTGCTTAGTTTAAATTATTACTACCAAAAAAAGCAAGACCAGCAAGACCAAGACCAAGACCGGGTGGTGCAAGACCAAGACCAAGACCAAAACCCACTTTTGGCTTGCAAGACCAAGATCAAGACCAGACTTGCAAGACCAAGACTGCTCATGACTTTTCACTATTTAAAAGGGCATACTGTTTCCCTGACCTTAACTATGTGCATTAGTATTTATGTAGGCACTTCAAAAAATATAGTTTATTCTGTTAAAATTCATAACATACAGAGTCTTCGTCAAAATGTTAAAATGGGATGTCGGCAAATTCGAGAGATT
Organism: Listronotus oregonensis; assembly: GCA_019359885.1. Taxonomy (NCBI): domain Eukaryota; kingdom Metazoa; phylum Arthropoda; class Insecta; order Coleoptera; family Curculionidae; genus Listronotus; species Listronotus oregonensis. Next base: position 131,056 of record JAHBCN010000975.1, read on the forward strand.
GTAAGAGAATCTATAAAGAAATGCATTGAAACATGAAATGCATGTGGGGGACAATATATTGGTAATTGTCTAGAAAGTTGCTGGTACACAAACTAACCTCATTTTCACTATATTCTCCCTTCTTTTTGTACACAATTCTTGATTTTTGCACTAAAGTGGTACACAATATTTTATAAACACCTTTTAAAACCTTGTATTTTTATTTATTTTACTTACATCTTCTTTCCATTAAATTGCAAACTTTCAATTTCAAAGGCAGCAGCTATATTTGTTTTTAAAACCCCTAGTGTATACATGGTTGCGGCTACGTTGCGGCGTGTAAAAGTGGAGGTTTGCAAGTAAATGGAAAAAAGGTGTAAAATAAATATAAAAAAAAGTTGTTGGTGAAATATTGTGTGCTAATTTAGTGTAAAAATCAAGAATTCTGTGCAAAAAGAAGGAGGAATAGTGTAAATAAGGTTAGTTTGATTTTTAAATTTGATGATGAATATCTCGAAAAAAAAAACGTTGCCGAAAAAAATTTTTTTTTAGATTCGCAATCAGCGCTCCAAAAAAAATTAGTCAAAATCGGAGAGGAGGCAACTTTCGAGACAATTACACAATATTTTTAGCATCTTTTGTAATATTTTTTATTTATTGGTAATTAGTAATTACTTTAAGTTTGTAAGTTAATAGTCTTTCCTCGGTAGCATAGGGCATAGGCCTGGCACGCAGGCGACTCAGGTTCAATCCCTAGCCGGAGAGACATATTTAGGTAGTAGCTATTTAAAATAACGCGATAGTTGTCTGAAAGGTGCCTCTAAAATGCATTGGGATGAGTTAAACATCGAAAAATCCGACACCCACGGTATTTTAGTATTTGGACATAAGCTACCGTGGGCTGTCACAAAGGTGAAAAGTACATTTATTATTGATAATTAATTAGTAGTATTTTATTTAAAACATCAAAGATTTTTTTTCAAATGCTCATTCGACTAGTTTTTAAAAATCAGTCTAAACATACGCAATAATGTTTGTGTTTCTTACGTTTTTGTGCCTGTTTCTACATTTACCTGTGTACGCAAGGGAAATGACCAGGGATACAAAGAAAACTTAAAAGGCCAGTTTCGTTAAAAACATAAGAAAAAATTTAAGATAATCAAAAATGTTTTCCAGTGCTGTCCCATATTTACGCTACTGAGTTAACTACAATCTTAAGTTTTTCTGTTTCTAGGGCACTATTAAATTAAGATTTGGCTAAAATATGTTTCATTATCTTCTAGCTTTCGAAATTTTTTGCACTAAAATATTTTTTTTCTTATTTTTTTACACCCTGTGACAAAGGAATACTCGTAGTGTAAAGCTACACATAAAAAATGTTTTTATTTTTTACTAAGGAATTCATTTTTTAACGTATTCTCATCCTTTATGCTATACCCTAAACCCGTTATAGTTAATTACTGCAAATTACATACTAATTTAACTACATTATTTTTACGTACCTGACAGGAATCCATTTGCCCTGTTGCTGGATATCCGGCACAGAGCATGTTATCTGAAATCATTTTTGCTGAATAATTCGTTTTTCGACATTCTTCGTTACTCAATACAGGTACATTTACCTCCTGTAAAATACACGATGGTTTTCCATCTTCTTTTAAAGTTCCCCAGCCAGCCGCAGTAGCTATACGACCCACATAATCATCATCTGCAAATACCATTAAAAAAGTAATTTTTAAAAAAATTTATACTGTAAAAACCAAATAATTTATTTATTGTACGTTAACCGAGGATAACTAGGAAATTACATAATATTTTAGTGGTGGTCATCTTAGACATCCATCTATTTGCAAAAACTGCAAGGTGGTAACTTTTAATTATAAATAACCTAAGATTCGTTACTTAGTTCTTCAGTTTCCTAAAAACATGTTATACTCTATTCGGTTGAAAGGCAAAGTAGGGAAAGGTTGCCTATATTGGAACAGTTTTTTAGTTTGTTTGGGCTGAATTTTAGAAATGGCAATAAAACGGTCTTAAACCGGTTTATTATGGGAAACGGGTTTCGTAAATTGGACGATACGTCTCCCTTATTGGACCACCCTCTTTTATAAGTGAATTTAAAAACAAAAATTATAATTATACAAAATAAACAACTTTATTTGTTAAAAACATACGAAAAAAAAATATAAGTCAACTTTTTTCAAATCGAAACAACATAAAACAAATACGGTCCTACACACTAAACACAAAAATCACAAATGAACTTTTCTCGCGATTCTACATTTGCGCACATTTCATGAACCCACGTGCGGCATTTTAGACATTGAGTCATATCTTCAATGGCACATTCTTGCAGAGTTTGCAATACCATTCCTTTTCGTGTATTTTTTTCTTATTGGAAGTAGAACTGGAATCAAAATGAACTTTACGCTTAACACTTCTTTTTTTGTCTGGTAACTGTTTACCTTAAAGCTCATCTTTATAGGGAGTTGAAGTGATCACTTCTGCTTTTTGAGCACCTTTGGACCGTACTTATTTGATCAACTACTGGACTTTTTAGTACCTCTTTTATAATAAGCTTATGAGCTTCTTTAGATGTCGATTATATATACATATATACTATATTGGGATCTTGAACTACGAGTTCGCGTTGAGCTGATTCTGACGTAGTTAACATTCTTTTAACAGAATGAATAAGTGGTTCATTTTTACTACCGGAACTGAACTAATTCAAATCGATGTTGGATTTCGTAATTTTATTCTGAAAAACCACATCTGCAGGGATAAAATCAGCGTCGCTAAATACGTTGCGATCTACCGGCCATTTGCCGGATCTTCTAAACCCGTTCAGCATAGGCTTCCCCAAGTAGTTGTGCAACTTGGTATTGTGAAATAGTTAGTCCTGGATGAGTTCTCAACCATTTTTCATTTGCCTCAGTATAGTAGAGTTCCAGTGGTTTAAACACCGCAACATCCAACGGTTGAACTTTATGGGTTGTGTGTCCCGGAAGCTGTAACATGATAATACCATTGTTGCGGGCAACTTCTATTGCTTCAATATTTTTGGAATGTGTACCATGTCCGTCCAAGACAAGCAGAATTTTGTTATCCATTGTTGGTTTGACTGCTTTGATAAATGATTGCAGCCAACGAACAAAAAGGTTTCTATTAATATATCCGGTGTCGGATATTTTTACCAAGCAGTCTGGAGGTGCCCCAACACCAAGATCCGGATTCGCCCTTTTGCGCTTAAAAGTCAACATTGGAACAACAAATTGACCGGCTGCGCTTTCATCGCTAGCAACTGAATCCACTTGACGCTTGCCTTTTTGTGCTAAAATTTTTTGACACGTCTTTGCCACTGTTGAAAATCCAGATTCGTCCATGTTAAATATTTTTGTTGTATCAAGTTTGTTTTCGTCAACAATTTTTTCAAGTAGATCAAAAAAATGCTTAACGTTTTCTCTGTTTAACCCTTTATATCGAGCCATGGATGTGGACTCCGGTTGTCTTAATGAAAGACTGGGGTGCCTACGGATGAATCCGTAAAACCACTTTTTACCAGCTTGTTTTTTGTCCCTGTTAAAGTTGTGTTTTATGTTGTTTTTACAAAGGCGGCTTTACGAACTTCTTTATTGTGACCCAGAAGAACATTTTTCCAAATGAAGAATATGTTCCGCTAATCGTTCTTCTACGTCTAAGAAAAAAGCTGTCGTCCTACCAAAACTCTTACGATTTTCGTTGGCCACCTTATTTTTTTAACTCAAGGTGTCTTTTGAAAAGTTGCTTTAGGAAAAATGTATTTTTTACACGTTTCGTTTACACCAAACCTTTTGCTTTTGTAAGCTTTCAATGCCATTTCCATGTCTGCTTCAGACCAAAGGCCATACTTCTTTCGCTCTTCTTTGTGCAAAGACATTCTAAAACAAAGTAAATCAATTGGTTTTCTATATTGGACCAGTTTTTTGATTATGCTAAATATATATTTTTTATAAATAATAATAATTAATTGTTAATATTAATTTCTATTTGACGTAATAAGTACCATAATAAGTATCTACCTAAATAGAAATTTCTAAACATAAAAATTAGTTTCTTAAATTGGACCGGTTCAATTTAGGCAGCCATTTAGTGGTCCAATTTAAGATACTAGCAATCTGTTTGCAAAATATATTCCTGGAAAAGCCGATGCGACAGATTTGATATTCTAAATAGCAAAATAAATAAAGAAACACTTACTTGTTTTAATCCGCAAAATCGATTTAGGCTGCCGTGTAATTCTTGTTCTTGAGATCCTTATGAAGGTAATAAAAATATTACATCAAAATGGCATTTTTTATTTTACCCGCTGCACGCAAACAACACAAGCGAATTTTACGACGAATTTTCTGGTACTGACAGCGGACAAGAAGTCGTTCCTTACAGTGTTGTCAGGTCTCTCTATTAGTGGTATAGGAGCTGGTTCAATATAGGCAACCTTCCCCTATTAAATCATGTAACCGCATCGTGTAATTTATGCAAAAATGACGAAAAAAATATTCTCACTGGTAGTATTATAAGGTATTAAAATTTAGGAAATAGATGCAATGGAAGTACGACCGAGTTTATGGCATTTTTGTGCCTTAAAGAGGTTTTTTAATAATTATTATTACTATAAAGAAATATTAAATAGAAAATATAAATGCAAACTCTTTATTTGTCATAAAAAAAAAACAAGTTACAAAAGAAAGAAAAATCACTATACAAGAATTAGAAATTTAAAGTAACTACTATAAATTGTCACTGCAAAGAAATTAATAATACCAAATACAAACTCTTCATTCGTAATAAAAAAAAAGTTACAAAAGAAAAAAATCTACACTACTATATCTAGCCAAACTCTTTCATATCCGAACTAAAATCTGACATAGCATCAGATGGAACTGATTATATCATGTAGTTCAACCATTTGGTCCATTGATATATCAAGTGTCCACATTCCATCTTCCTCTTTAATAACGTGTTTAACAAATTTTCTCTGCTTTTCTGGGGTATCGTTAGATATTGCTTTTGCAACTAAATTTTTAATATCTGCTAATTTGTATGTTACATTATTTTTTTGCCACTTCGCTTTTTACTCAAGCGCATATAAACTCTATGCGATTAAGCTCGCAGTGGTATGGTGTCAAACGGAGTACAGTTATATCACGAGTTTTGGCAATTTCGTTAATAACGTACCTATTGTGCTTGTCCTGGCTTATCAATACTTCTTTCTTGACTAATTTTAATAACTTGCGGTTAAAATTGTCATTATCAAATTACATATTTCGCTAAGTTAACTAAGACTGTATATTACGTTAAAGCCATCCAATTGTAAGGACATGTTCGACCTTTTTGGAATGGTAACTTACATTATCTATGACTAATATTGAACCTGTGAGTATCAAATCTATCATCCACATAAACCATTCTTCAAACACATCAAAATTTATATCTTTGGGGTAATTTCTTGATACTTTTCAAAGTCAGCAATATATTTTGATTCAAATGTAAAAAGACCAACCTTCATAAAAGCTTGCCTTGAACTAAAAACCTTTTTATCCTGCCAAAATTTATTTGCGGTATATTTTTCATTTATCCAAGTTTCTTCTAAGTAGTAAATTTGTTTTCCTTGGGAACGCTCATGTCCTTAGATTTTCTTTGAAATTTTTCAAACTAAAACTTGATGGATTTTAAAACGTCCCATAATTTGGTCCTGTCCTTTGTTGGTATCTGTGGGTCATTTTAACAGCTTCTAGGAACAGACACAGACACTCGGATACAAGTGATGACCTGCGTTTAGCCATGAGTGAAAGCATCAGCTCAAGAACTGTCATTTTAAAAATCGAGACCAAAAATCGAATTTGTTAATTGTGTTGTAGTAGTAGGTAGTAGTGTAGTTTTTATATTTGTTCTGTCTATTTTTCTCTATTTTTGACAAAAATATTTAAAATATTGTTTCAAATGCTAATTTTAGTAGCTTTTGCTTACAAACAGAAAGAATTTAACAAGAGGTCCGTGGCTAAATCAATATTTGCTTCAGTGGTTCGCCCTTAACAAAAGGTTGAAAACCACTGCTTCATAAGAAGATATCAAATATATTTTATATCGTTGTTGCTTGAGATCAGGCAACATTTTACAAGTCTTCCCGTATTAGTACGAGATCCAGCTGCAAAAATAGTCGCTCATCAATTGTTTGCTAAAAACCTATGATTATGATATACGGTTGCCTAACTAAATCTGGCTGCAAATAAGGGTTGCTGGCTGTAAAAGATGCAAAATATTAAAGGTAGAGTGAAAGATAATTAGCGCGTAACATCACTCGTCAGACAAGAATAGCGATTGCCAGCTGTACGACACTTTAAAGCCATTGCGTATGCGTCAAAAGTTGTTTTTTTTTTATTTAAAACACAAGTAAATGAATTTTTTTCGAAAAATCAATTAATAATAATTAAATTAAAAATACTAGCGGCCACATTTTGACCCTGGCACCCTATATATTTTCCGAATCTTAGACTATGTAAATATCAGTAAATGTCACTTATTATTTCTTCCAGGTATTTAAGCAAATTACTGAGTTGCTTTAAACATACCAAATTAGTAATTCGTAATTGGTTATAAATTATTATAATTAAATTATTATTCTATATTTTTTATTGGGTGATTATTTTTTTTT
>JAHBCN010000975.1:137745-152745 GCA_019359885.1 Listronotus oregonensis
AATTAGTTTTTTAAATTTGGGACCGGTTCAATTTAGGAGCCATTTAGGGGTCCAATTTAAGATACTACAATCTGTTTGCAAAATATATTCCTAAAACCCGAGGGACGATTTGATTTGTTAAAAAAATAAATAAAAAACACTTATTTTTTAACCGCAAAATCGATTTGGCGCCGTGTAATTTTTTTGTTCTTGAGACCCTTATAAGGTAATAAAAAACAAAAAAATGGTTTTTTTATTTTACCCGCTGCACCAAACAACACCAATTTTACGACGAATTTTCTGGTCCGACAGGGGAAAAGAAGTCGTTCCTTACAGTGGCAGGTTTTATTATATGGGGGCCCTTAAATATAGGAACCTTCCCTATTAAATCTTTTAACCCCATCGGGAATTTATGCAAAAAAGACGAAAAAATATTTCACTGGGAGTATTATAAGGTATTAAAATTTAGGAAATAGATGCAAGGGGAAATACGCCCCCGTTTATATTTTTGTGCCTTAAAGGGTTTTTTAATGAAATTTTTACTATAAAGAAATATTAAATAGAAAATATAAATGCAAACTCTTTATTTGTCAAAAAAAACAAGTTACAAAAGAAAGAAAATCCCCATACAAGAATTAGAAATTTAAAGTAACTACTATAAATTGTCACTGCAAAGAAATTAATAATACCCAAAAAAAACCTTCATTGTAAAAAAAAAAAGTTAAAAGAAAAAAATTTACACTACAATTTTAGCCAAACCTTTTAATCCGAACTAAAATTGACATAGCATCAGATGGGAAATGATTATATCATGTTTCAACCCTTTGGTCCATTGATTTTAAAAGTCCACATTCCATTTTCCCCTTTTTTTAAAAACGTGTTTAACAAATTTTTTTGCTTTTCTGGGGTATCGGAAATTTCTTTTCAACTAAATTTTTTAAAATCTGCTAATTTTTAAATTATTTTTTTGCCCCCTTCGTTTTTTCTCAAGGGGATATAAAACCATGCGATTAAGCTGCAGTGGTATGGTGTCAAACGGAGTACAGTTATATCACGATTTTGGGGTTTTTAAAACGTCCATTGTGCTTGTCCTGGGTTATAATACTTCTTTTTGACTAATTTTAATAACTTTGGGTTAAAAAATTTCATTATCAAATTAAAATTTCGCAAGTTAACTAAGACTGATATTACGTTAAAGCCATCCAATTGTAAGGACATGTTGACCTTTTTTGGGAAGGTAACTTACATTATCTATGATAAATTGAACCTGTGAGTATCAAATCTATATCCACATAAAACCCTTCTTCAAACACATCAAAATTTATATCTTTGGGGTAATTTTTTGATACTTTTGTCAGCAATATATTTTGATTCAAATGTAAAAAAACCCAACCCTTTATAAAACTTTTCCTTTGAACTAAAACCTTTTTTTCCCCAAAAAATTTTTTTTCGGTATATTTTTTTTTTATCCAAGTTTCTTCTATAGTAAATTTGTTTTCCTTGGGAACGCCATGTCCTTAGATTTTCTTTAAATTTTTCAACTAAAACTTTTTTGGATTTTTTAAAAGTCCCATAATTTGGTCCTGTCCTTTGTTGGTATTTGTGGGTCATTTTAACAGCTTCTAGGAACAGACACAGACACTCGGATACAAGTGATGACCTGCGTTTAGCCATGAGTGAAAGCATCAGCTCAAGAACTGTCATTTTAAAAATCGAGACCAAAATCGAATTTGTTAATTGTGTTGTAGTAGTAGGTAGTAGTGTAGTTTTTATATTTGTTCTGTCTATTTTTCTCTATTTTTGACAAAAATATTTAAAATATTGTTTCAAATGCTAATTTTAGTAGCTTTTGCTTACAAACAGAAAGAATTTAACAAGAGGTCCGTGGCTAAATCAATATTTGCTTCAGTGGTTCGCCCTTAACAAAAGGTTGAAAACCACTGCTTCATAAGAAGATATCAAATATATTTTATATCGTTGTTGTTGAGATCAGGCAACATTTTACAAGTCTTCCCGTATTAGTACGAGATCCAGTTGCAAAAATAAGTCGCTCATCAATTGTTTGCTAAAAACCTATGATTATGATATACGGTTGCCTAACTAAATCTGGCTGCAAATAAGGGTTGCTGTAAAAGATGCAAAATATTAAAGGTAGAGTGAAAGATAATTAGCGCGTAACATCACTCGTCAGACAAGAATAGCGATTGCCAGCTGTACGACACTTTAAAGCCATTGCGTATGCGTCAAAAGTTGTTTTTTTTTTATTTAAAACACAAGTAAATGAATTTTTTTCGAAAAATCAATTAATAATAATTAAATTAAAAATACTAGCGGCCACATTTTGACCCTGGCACCCTGGTATAGTTTGTCCAAGCTAACATTTTTGTGTTGGCTTACATGTTCAAAAACAAAAATTACTAGACTCAACGTCAAAATCAGCTGATTGGCGTAAATCACCCAGTAATGGATTAAAGGCGTTTCAATTTTTGTATTAATTTTTTTTTTGTATTTGGGTGTGTTATTTCGTATTTTAAAGTAATTAGTGAGATTAGAGATTACTCTGCAGTGTTTTTATTTTTTTTTTGTGCGGACTATTTGACATTTTTTATATTTCATAATTTATTTTATTTTGGACTAAGTTTTTATTTTTATTGGTTTTAAGAAAAAACCACTAGAATAGATATTTTAGTGTATAAATTACAATGATTACTTGTATTTCCAGTTTGGAAAAGCTTCGAAACCCACTTCAGAGCTGTGATGAGTCGGAGGTAAGAAAATATAACCTAATAAATATTTTTTGAAAAATGATGCTATCAGAATAGTGATCTTGCAAAAGGTAAAAATAACTCGTTTTAAGAGTATCATAATCTAAAAATACATCCTTAGATGTGCCAAATATTTTAAGATTTAAATATATTTATGAATGTATTTTTTAGGATTGTATAGTGGCAGTTGCTGACAATATAAGAAGCAATATATGAAATCTATAAGTAACCAAACCAAATGTGCAACGCATGAGAAGGAAATTTTCAAAAGGTTTTATGGAAAATGAAGGTTTAGAGAAAATAAAATCTTTGGGTGTTTCTCGATGAAACCTGGATGTTCTCGAACAGCTCTTTCCGCAGGTCTTGGCAGGATGACGATGTATATTTTAGTGAAAAGGTAAATCATTCTAAAGACTAATTATACGCTAGAAAAAAAATGTACTTTCATACACTTAAGGAAAAATTGAAGGGCCATTTTTTTTTTAATTACAAGGTAAAGCACTTATACAATCATCTAATAAAATTTTGTTTTGCCTTATAAATTATCACAGTTTTACAAAAAGCTTCCTCTTGCACACCGACAAGCTGTAGAAGACCTGTTTCTCTTTTAGGAATATTTTTACAGTTTCTGCTCCGAAGCATTATCTGTCATAATTCCTTCTTTTGTATATCCCAATTAGAGCAAATTAAAAGTCTACTCAGATGCATCCCTTTATTGTCCACTTCACATTTCCTACTTTTTCTGCACCTTCATCTCTAGAGTTTCGAGACTACGAAATCATATCAGTAATTTACATCTGACTTCACTCTAGACACTGGTAGTATGTGAACACTTAGACTTTAAGCATAAGGGGTATCCTGAGAAAAATACACATATATGACAGATTCGGTAGATACCTCAGTTAGGGTCTCTTTCATACAGAGGACATATGATTAAACCTGTAGCTCTTAGACAACATTAAACTACAGAACACACTTGCTGCAATCTTATGAAACATTAAAGTATATTTAATTAAAAAACTAATAAAATATTTATATTTTCCTTAGATACATTATTCTACATGCTGGTTCAGAAAAAGGATTTGTTGATGGTGCCAGTAGAACTTTTAAATCTAAAACAAAAACAGGAGATTACCATGGTGAGATGAAAGCTGAACATTTTGAGAAGTGGGTTAGAGATGATCTACTACCTAATTTAAAAAGGCCTTCATTAGTCATTTTAGGTAATGCCAGCTACCATAGTAGGTTGTTAGAAAACTGGCCATATAGTGGCGGGAAGAAAGAAAGTATGGTTAAATGGTTAAAAACCCGAAATATTCCTTTTGCAAAATTGGCGACAAAATAGATTTTGTGGTGCTTGATTCAGCGCCTACCAAAGTCTTCCAAATCTTATGTCGTCGATGCTCTTATTCAGGAGAGTGATCATCAACTGCTGCGTTTGCATCCATATCACACGACCTTCCAACGTTTTTGACAAATTTATTTTATAAAATATAAGCATCTTATTGTGTTAATGATACTCTGAATAAATAAATGATTATTACTGTTTTGTTTTATTTATTTTATTATTTAATATATAAAGTAGCTAATGAAGTTATATCAGATGAAATAAATCGACTTATCTTTAGGCATCTTTAAAAACTTGTAAATTTGCATAATAAGGGATATCAAACCATCCTATATAGTGAGATATTTTATCAGGATATTTCAATTCAACTGTAAAGAGTTTGCCTGCAAATATTACAAAACATAACAGGTCTGTTTGATATTCAGAAATATGTACACTAATTTACATTTTTTTATATACCTAAGCGCTCTAATTAAAGGTGTATTTAAGGACTAAGTGTGTACAAAAAGTGTAAAATAGTGTAAACTATTTCTAAATAACAAACACTTTAATAAATAACTATTAATAATCTGCACTAGATAGGCGAAAGTTTTTTAATAAAATATTATGGCCAAACATCAAGCTTTCACAATTTATGCAAATATATGAACAGCAAGAAAAAATACTGATGAATTTAGTTATCTAACAACAATTTTTTTAAAATATTAAAATGTTGAAACTCTCTTCCCTCAGTACGGTCCTGACTAAAATTCTTATATCAGCCAACTTAAATCTGAAAAACAAAATTTACTAATATGTAGGGACATTCGCATTGCCAACCTAAAAATGTTATCTTGGACAAACTATAGATATATATTTTTCGAATCTTAGACTATGTAAATATCAGTAAATGTCACTTATTATTTCTTCCAGGTATTTAAGCAAATTACTGAGTTGCTTTAAACATACCAAATTAGTAATTCGTAATTGGTTATAAATTATTATAATTAAATTATTATTCTATATTTTTTATTGGGTGATTATTTTTTTTTGCCTTTAATTAAGGGGGTTCAAAAACAGCATAATTGTTATGTTTTAAAAATTAACAGTCGTATTATGTAGTGTCAACTGTCCATTAAAAACTTAAAAAGGTATATTTATGTATTTTAATGATAGGTTTTTTTAGGCATGCAAAATTTTTTAGGGAGTATATAAATTTGTTTCTTTTTACATTAATTAATTAGACAATAATTAAAGACATTTTGCTCTGACCCTTTTATTCTTAGATTTTAAATACTAACACCAAACCTCTAAGAGAAATAATATATTTGTATATTGAAAGATACTTTTGACGTTCTAATTTTCTCGATTCAGATTTTAAATACTAAATTTGAATGTTCCATTATTAAGTTAGCTATAATAGGTTATAACTCAAATTTTAGTAAGATGGTATTTTTATGCAGACTAGATTTAATGGTATATACCTTAGAGACTACTTCCTTTAAAAAAAAGTTACATTAAACTATTTTTTTATTATTTGTTGGGGGTTTTGGGGGCAAAAATATAAAATATAACTTGGAGAGTTTTTTATATTCATTTTAGGTTTTAATATCTTCTTTTTAAGATATAAAAAAAATAAAATTCTGTTACTTCAAAGTGCTTATTTTAATAAATATTTTTAACTGATAACTTTTCGATAAAATGCCTCTTTGAAACACACATGTTATGAGGCGGAAAAGTTTTAATACTGTTTTTTAATTTTTTAATAAGAAAATATTGCCTTCGGGAATATTTCTTTTATTAATTACTTTATTATATTTTTTTATACCCTTATAAATTTTTGTATCCTTAAAACTGGAAAGCTTTTTTTAATAAGTAAATAAGTTAGGAATTTAAATAATAATCATCAAAATATCTGTATTTATATTATCATTTAAAAAAACCTAATATTTCTAGAAATCTTAAAAGTAGACAATTTATTAAACTTAAAATAATAAAATCGTAAAAACTTATTATTAAATGATAAAATTAAAACATTATTAAAATCACAAACACCCACCAAGTAGCTCTCGAATCTATATACCTAGCCCACTAGTTCACTACCAAGTATTTTATTTAAAGGTTTTATGCAAAATTTATTTAAAAAAACTATTAACCCTTTTAATTTATTTAGTAACAGTGCTAGAGGTGAGTTATCAGATTAAAACTGGGGTATGTATTACTAATAAAATATTTTTAGGTACTTACCCTTAGTTTTTGGTAAGCACACAGGTTTTATATGTTGAGTTATAGGAACCCTATCATTGAGTCTTAACAGCGCTATATCATTGTCAAAATTTAAAAAGCTGAATGCTCCAGCAGCAGCCCTTAAAACAAATCTCGATTCTGGTCTCTTGGAGTCGTCGCATCTATCATGTTCACCAAAAGTGACTTTAATCATAAACCACATAAATCTAAAATATTCAAACATTTTATTTAATGAATAAAACTACTTTAAGATTGCATTATGTGGGCATCATAGGTTATATAAAAATAGTACGGTAAATATGGGGTTTTCCCTAGGAATTATAATGTACCGGTCCAATCGACCTGAAACTTGGAGAGTAATTAGAAATAGCCCAAGAAATAAAGTTTATATAGTGTCGTGGTGTGCTTTTACCTAGGGGGTGGAAGCCGCCCCTTCTGGAGGGTGAAAAATATACCATTGTCAATATTTTCTGAATTATTCCTAATTCAAAAAAGGTCTTTTTTTATTAAAAAAAAAACACATTTTCAATAGTTTTTCTTAAATAACAAATTTACATTCTACAAAAAAATATTATAAAAAAATAAAGTCTATAAAATAGGAAAAGATTGATTTTTTCTTATATCCATATATGTGCAATTGGTACTGAGAAACGGCTGGTTGAAAATATTTTTTATGCTTAACATTTTTTGAAGAACGATGAAAAATCTTTAAAATGAATTTGATTTGAAGTCATTAGCATAAAAATTAACGAAGTTATAACAAAAAAAACATTTATTTACCTTTTCTGAGAAAAAAAACAGCACACACATTGATTATTTTTTTGATAAATATAAAATTAAAGATATTTCTTTCATATTTCTTCATTTATGCATTAGTTATATGTCCCATAAGTTTTAGCGGTTTAAAATTTAACGTTTTAAATGAAAAAAAATCTGGTAAAATATTTTATATATTTTTGAAGATAACTAAAAAATATACTAAAGATATAAAAAATATTCAAAAGTAAAAAATTGTTGATTTCTTTTTACATAATATTTTGGTTTTTTTGTTTATTTCTGTAAAATAAAAATAAAAATTAACAGAGATAAAACCGTTTCTGAAGCCGTTTAACCTCAAAAATTTCTAAAACGACAAGTGAAAAGACATTCAATTTTACAGGACTTGTAGCTATGTAAATTTCCTGCAAAATGATTTTTGGAGTATCTATTGAAATAGAATTAGTTTACTGCGCTAGTCTACATTAAAAAAAAATTAACAAAATAGGAAAAATTATTGATGATTGACGCTTTGTATCAGCACATAAAAAGAATTTTCTTGCAAATCCAAATTTGGCTAGGAAATAAAGCTATTCCTCCAACATATTGGGGGTGGATTAAAAAAAAAACTCTCCAATACCAAGTGAAATAATTAACCAACCTGCACCACAGGAACTTCTGAAAATGATATTTTGCAATTACAAATCAGAATGCGGTGCAGCTTGCAGCTACCGAAAAATTGGGCTGTTTTGCAATGCTGCCTGTGGAACGTGTTCCGGTGACAAATGCTTGAATAGTCCACCAATCGAAGATCAAGAGGACGAGGAGAAACCTAACAATGGCGATGAATTAAACATTTTGTAATTTAACATTTTGTATTATTAATATTTTTTTATATAATGAACATAAAATACTTTCATTTTTCCTTTGAAAAATGTCCCTATCAATTTTAAATCTATAATTTTTTTAAATAAAGATTTGTTTTTGAAGGTTAAAACAATGCGATAAATTGTACTGTACTGTAAGTTAATAATAAATTATATTCAGTTTTATATATTATAAGTATTATAAAAATATTTCAATTTGTCAAATATATTTTTTTGTGAATCACAAGCCATGGTTATTTAAGGGTTCAATTATTGTAATTAAATATCTATTGTACGGTTAAAATTATTTTAATAATTTTTTTCTTCAATATATGCGTCCTTAAATAATTTTAAAATAAAAAAAAAACTTCTTTTTTTGTTATTTTGTTATTAAGGGTGATTTTTAAGGGTTGAAAAGTTACATAATGTAAATTATTACTAACAACAAAAATTTTTTTTTATTTGACATATTTATATATGATTTAAATAAAAACAACGTCTATTTCTATGGTTTTTAAATTTTTTTGGCATAAAGGGTGGTTCTTACCCCCTAAAAATAAGAAGCACACTTTGGGCATATATAAACTTTGATCTAGAAGATAAAAAACTTAATTACAAATATCCATAAAAATTAAAACTGTACATAAAAATCAGGAGGTCACATAACTTTTTCTCCCATAGACTGTAATAAAAAATGACTATCGACTTAAACTGAAATTTTCTCTTCATTTTCGCACATGAAATTATAAAGTTTTTTTGTTAACCTATTGCTTAAGTGTTAATTTATTAAATAAAAATCTATATCGCGTATAAAAAAATGTGTATACATTACGGGATGTTTCAATTTAATTTTTAACAATGAGTTTTTGATACTATTTAAAAACATTTTTAATGATGCAATTTAATGATAAACAAACTGCAATTTAATAAGATTTAATAATTTTTGAAAGAAACCCATGTATTTCTATAAATTCCTTAAACAAAATTAAAAGTCAGAGAGACATTTCCAGTTACATTTTATTTACAATCTATAACTAAAAAAGTCAAAAATTATAAGGTAAAATTTTGTTTTTTTATCTTTATGTCTTTAATTAATTTTGTCACAACTTATTTACCCTGTTTAAACTTGTTAAAACAACAATGTTCGAGTACAAAAGATAATATAATTTGATTGGTTAAAATATAAATTACATCTTACCCTTTTATACAATGGGCAGCTGTTAATACATAACGATCATTTATGAGCATTCCTCCACAATAAAATCTGTTAAAATATGATAACCTAGCCATCCATGGAAATTCATTTTCTTGTGTAGGTTTTCCACCAACTATCCTGCTATTTTCGTTTCTTTCTCCGCATGCTAAAATTTAAATTTATAAAGAAAAAAAGCACTTGTATAATTCTAAGAAGAATCCAAATATCCTTAAATGTGTTAGAAAAGAACAAAAATGTTCTGAATAAAAAAGTTTTTAGTACCTACTAGCTCTTATGGTAATTAATACACAATCGTTATTAGTGTTTACTAAATAGTTACCATAGTGCCTGTACAAAAAGATTTGCCCCCCAAAAAGAATATATATATATATATATATATATATATATATATATATATATATATATATATATATATATATATATATATATATATATATATATATATATATATATATATATATATATAATATATATATATAATAATATATATAATATATAATATATATATATATATATATATATATATATATATATATATATATATATATATATATATATATATAATAATATATATATATATAAAAGAGAGGAAGGGTAGTCTGACTGACTAGTTAAAGAAAAAATCTGAAACCAGAGTAGTGGAAATGCAGTCAATGAAGGCCACTTTAAGTAATTAACTCTTTATTGAAAAAGTCGAGCTTTCGGAAAAACTTTTTCCCATCATCAGGACAATCTAAAAATAAAAGAAAGTGATTCTTGTTAGTGAAACCAACAAAAATAATTCTCCTTTTTACAAAGTTCTTACCATATATGTGAGTTGAAAACATGAAACAGGTTTAATACCAATGAAGAACAAAACTTCATTCACATTCCTCCTTAAACTACATTGACTTTAACTTAGTTTTTAGCACGTGGATCGTTGCCACCATGTTACTAACAAGACTTTTACGGAGTGAAAGAAATATAACAAAAAGCAAAAGAATTTATAGTTAAAAAAAACTTACAAAAAACAAGTACGGTTTTAAAACTTAACGACCAATGAGCGCTGTCAGTTGAACAAGAAATAAGAAATTTGATATAATGATTTTAAAAACCTTGGATTTTCCATTTTAAGATTTGGAATACAGGCCGCATCATCAGACTGACAGAGCATCTGTCGTGGTGCCTAGTTATTTTATACACCGTCACATTAAGAGTTTGCAGATGCATTATGAAAAGCTTTGAAAACTGATTTTTTTTAAGATAATGATGGGAAAAAAAAAGAAAATTGAATTTCTCTTCTTTTCCCCACTCCTTCTTTTCCTTTTGTAATTAAACGGTAAAACATATGATGGTAGGAAAATGAATACATTTACAAAGGTTTAAAATTAATAGATTGTAATATGTATGTACCTACAAATGGTTCAGATGCTTATTATTGAATTTAACGAAATGTTATCGTTTTGGTACGAGAGAATATAATTAAATGGAGCTAAGATTTTGGATATCACTTTTTTTCATAGATTTTGGTTGTAAGTAAATATGTACCAGTTCTAGGAAAGTTCTTTTGTACCAATTGTCAGCTCTATCTAAAATTATTGCATTCATGGCTTTTGCTATGGACTGGCAGAATGCAATAATTTTAGATAGAGCTGACAATTGGTACAAAAGAACTTTCCTAGAAATGGTACATATTTACTTACAACCAAAATCTATGAATAAAAGGAGTGATATCCAAAATCTTAGCTCCATTTATAATTATATTCTCTCGTACCAAAAAACGATAAAATTTTCGTTAAATTCAATAATAAGCATCTGAACTTTGCATTTTGTAGGCATACATATTACAATCTATTAATTTAAACCTTTGAAATGGTATTCATTTTCTCCATCTTTGTTTTTTACCCGTTTAATTTACAAAAGGAATGAAGAAGAAAGTGGGAAAACAAGAGAAATTCAATTTTCTTTTTTTCCTATCATTATCTTAAAATAAAATCAGTTTTCAAACCTTTACAATAATGCATCTGCAAACTCTCAATTGTGAGCAGTGTATAAATAATTACCTAGGCACCACGACAGATGGCTCTGTCAGTTCTGCATGATGCGGCCTGTGATGTCCAAATCTTAAAAATGGAAAATCCAAGTTTTTTAAAATCATTATATCAAATTTCTTATTTCTTGTTCAACTGACAGCTGACAGCGCTCATCAAACTGATGATGGGAAAAAGTTTTTCCGAAAGCTCTGCTTTTTCAATAAAGAGTTAATTACTTAAAGTGGCCTTTCAATTGACTGCATTTCCACTACTCTGGTTTCAGATTTTTTTTCTATATATATATATATATATATATATATATATATATATATATATATATATATATATATATATATATATATATATATAGTGGAGAGGAAGTCTCGATCGACAAGTTAAACAGCAAAATCCAATATTGGGGTATCGATCAGGTGGGCTTAAGAAAAACTCTTTTCTACTACGCCGAGCTTTCGGAAAACTTTATTCCTTTTTCAAGGGTGCAAAGTGATTAATTGTGAAGCAATCTTATATAACTTATCGAAATTCCCCATTTATCGAGTATAATTTATAAATACAACACATGTTATTTTTTATGATTGATCAACAAAAGTTGACCGACATTTTGTTGTCTGGTTCATTGGTTGGAACCACATGCAGCAGGTCTGCTTTACAATTAATTACTCGTAATTACGAGTACGAAGTACGAAATACTCTGGATGAAAAATTTCCAGGCCGTTGGATCGGAAGAAGAGGACCTGTTCCTTGGCCTCCAAGGTCACCAGATCTGACAAAACTTGATTTTTTCCTCTGGGGTACATTAAAGAACTGGTCTACAAGACACCCTCAACTACAGCAACAAATATGCGAGAAAGAATAAGGGAAGCATTTAATTCAATAACTTCCTTAATGTTACAAAATGTAAATAGATCTTTAACCGACAGATTCAATATGTGTTTACAGCAAAATGGTAGAGTGTTTGAGTATTTAATGAATTAATTGGGTTTATGTAAATTTATTTATGTTACCTTTATTAGTCTTGTGTTTTGAATAATTTTATTTAATGTTAATAAAATGATATAAATTTATTATACAAAAAGAGTAGTATTGTATGGCACCGAGTATCAATTGTTTCGATTTCTTGAGCAATGCCGCCTACGATATTTCCTAATTTGAGTGTAAATTTACGGAAAAGCGTTAATATTTCAAAAGATAGTGCGATAGATAAGGCAAACATAATGTTTTCTGAAAAGCACATAAATATTTACAATATAATATACAGGGTGTTGTATTTAAAAAAAATAATTAAAATAGAATTGAAAATAGAGATGTTTCAATAAATATTTTGGACACCCGGTATAAATTAAATCAAAAAATTAAGACAGTTTAGGATTAAGTAGGTTGACATTAGATTACATGTAAATTTGTCAGCGAAATTAACAAACAGTGGCGGAGACATAACAGTTTAAAAAAAGTATGTTTTTAACTAATTTTTAAAAAAAAATTCATAGCTTGGCAACGCTGCATTCGACCAACATACAAATTTAAATTTGAATACAGACCCCACAGAGGCTTCATTTGCCACATAAAAACATAGGGTATTCCATTTAGGAAAAATATAATTTTTGATATAACTCTTTTTTGAGGCTTCCTGTATACTAGAAAATAATTTTGGATTGTAGCAGAGATAAAACTTTAAAAGTTTTGTTAAGAAATTTTTTTTATAAGTTCAACAGTTTAGTAACTATTTAACGACGCGCGCTTAGTGGACCACCCTGTATATATAATAACATTTCGACTGGTTATCCAAGTCTTTTTCTAAAACCATTTTTCTAAAAATTACAAATTTTGTCTGAATTTGGCAGTTTAAAAATACAAAAGCTAGACTTACCTTAAGCGTAATGAGAATTTAGCCTGTGCCAGCAATTAACAACAACAAAAAATTGTCACACACATTATGTTATATAGACAGCACATATTAAAAACTTTTACTATTATAATTTAAAATATACATTCACAAACAAAACACGCTTATACTAAGAAGTCTTAAAAGTATATAAAACTGTTGGAATCAACGTTTGAAATGGTCGTTTTTTTATAATTCTTCTTATTAACGTTTTTTTCCCTATGAGTCTATGGTATTGAAGTTTTTTAAAATGTATAGGTGTTCCCAAAACATGCCCCTTAGTAATTAATTTAATTTAATTTTAAAAATGACTTAGTACAAGTTATATAAGTTTTTTTTATAGAAATATACATATACAAATTACGGAATTATCTAAGTTTCTGTTAAAAATAAAACTGAGATTTGTGTTCTTGCCTTCCGAAAATCAGAGGATGTTGTAATATATTTTATTTAAATTATTTATATCTTTTTTGTCATTTATGGCATTTTTATTTTTTTTTAATTTCTATTGACTCATGTATCTCTCTTTTTTTGGTATGTACTTCCGTCTTTAATATTTTAGTTTCATTATAATTAAAAGTATGTTGTATTGTGTTTCATGTTTCATTAGAGCTGTTTGATTTTTTTGTCGTATTTATGTGATTGTAATCTGGCTTGTAAATATTGGCTGGTTTGTCCTATATAGACGCCATCACAGTCGTTGCATGGTATTTCATATACGACATGTGATTTTTTTAGGAGTGGGGTTTTAGTTTTTAGTTTACTGAAATGACGGTTCAATAGGTTATAGCCTTTATGCGCAACACGCAACCCTTTCAAGAAAAAAGTCACAATATATACAGCAAGGTTGAAAATATGCTATTTTATAACAACATCGAATTCTTGTATGGAAAATACGTAGTAACACAAATGAAGCTATACTCCAAATCTATGATAAAGATTACAAATCAAAAAAATAGAAAAATATTTCTGCTATGATGTAAGACAAAAAACTTACACCCATATTTTTAAATTTTAAAGTCGATCACATTCAAATAAACAATGTAAGCCTGAAGCGTAAATTTGAGAGTTTAGTTGCTAATTTTAAGTTCAAAACACTAAATTTGCTAATTTCTGATTCGACATATAATATTAACAAATTAAATAACGACTTGGCTCATCTTGAGTCTAAAATAAGACAACTAGTGCTTGAAAACATTTTAAACAATTTAAAAAAAACCACAACAGACCAAAACGAAATTCTTTATTCTAAAATAAAACAAAAACACGTAAAAAAAAATCAAATACTATCAGGTAAATCAAACTAAAACATATCATGTGACAACAAAGTATGGGTCGAAAATTTAACAGATAGGGACATTCCTGACTATGTGTACGATACGTTATGCAAATTTCGCTGCGCCATTAGAAAAAAAATTCCGAAATACCAATACCAGAAA
Organism: Listronotus oregonensis; assembly: GCA_019359885.1. Taxonomy (NCBI): domain Eukaryota; kingdom Metazoa; phylum Arthropoda; class Insecta; order Coleoptera; family Curculionidae; genus Listronotus; species Listronotus oregonensis. The sequence goes on from JAHBCN010000975.1 coordinate 152,256, forward strand.
TAATAGGCAGTATAAAAAATGGAATATTAAAAATGAATAACTCAAACAAAGACGAAATACGTACCAAATGTTGCAATATTTTAACAAATTTTAAGAATAAAAACACCCCAGTTGCTAAAAATCGATCTTTCAATAAAAAAGTTAAACAAACTAAAGCATTTTTACAACAAAACCCAGATCTACTCATTTTAAAACCAGATAAAACTAATAAAACCGTCATTATGTACGAACAGGAATATGACAAAAAAATGAATGAACTTTTTAAAGATACTACAACTTACAAAGAAATTAAAAACGATCCAACAAATATTTATCAGAAAAAAAAATAGTCGCAAAAGGGAAAAAGTATCTATATTTCACCTACCATAGCAAAGCAAATAAAAATAAATAATGCACAACCGCCAAAAATATACGGTCTGCCAAAATTGTATAAAGATGGCATCCCCCTAAGACCTATTGTCTCCTGCATACAATTACCTTTTAACAATCT
>JAHBCN010000975.1:157745-160050 GCA_019359885.1 Listronotus oregonensis
TGTTGTAATTTTCTTTTAATTCATTTTTTATCACCACAGCTGACTTTCGGCAATCACTAGTTGATAACTTTTTTATAATATTATCGACTTTAGAAGATGTTTTTTTCGGACGGCCACTTTGAGGCTTGTTTTCGACAGTCTTTCGTTCATTATACAGTTTATTCCATACACTAATGAGTTGTCGAGACACTTTAAAAATGCGAGAAACTTCTGTTTGTTTCAATCCTTCTTTCAATGCATTTATTACTGCTTTTTTAAAGTCACTCGAATATTCTTTGGGTAACACTTGCATATACGGTTTTCTCCTATTTTTGAATTTTTTGGCAAAATTTTTATATAGTCATATTCTAGGGTCCTCAGGGATTGCAAATATACTGGCGGAGAAGAGAAATTATGCGTTTATTTATTTTTTTTTTAATTAAACAAGCTTACGGGACCTTGGAGTAAATAGGGGTACTGGGCGGGGTAAAAACGTATAGATTAATAATTATTCACTAAAACATGACACACACACACAAAAATCCATTGACAAAATACGCAGAAAATCTGGAAAAACAACTTTTAAGTTAAATAAAAATATATATATATATATATATATATATATATATATATATATATATATATATATATATATATATATATATATATATATATATATATATATATATATATATATAATGGTTAGAAATCTAATATCTAATTGATTATAAATTCTTTCTACTGTCAACACAGAATAAAAAAGGGTTAGTTGTGGTTAGTTGTACTGTCAAATTTAAAATAAGTATCAACAGTGTTGCCGGATTTAATAATTTTGGGCACTGTTGTGTTTAAATTTTTTGATATTTCTTTTATGTCTGAGCTTTAATTGGGAAAAATAAAAAGGTGCTAACCACAACTAACCAAAACTAACCATGACCGACTAAGGGCTTTTAATTTTGTCTAAAAGGTCGGTCATGGTTAATTCTGGTTGGTTAAAACAGGAGCGGCCTTTTTAAATACGTCCCCGCATTTTCATGTCTGAAATATAATTGGGGAAAATAAAAAGCTGCTTTACTAACCAGAACTAACCATGACCGACTAGAACTTAGGGCTTTTGAATTTGTCTGAAATGCTAAAACTAACCATGACCGACTAAGGGCGTTTGATTTTGTCAAAAGGTCGATCATGTTAATTCTGGTTAGTTAAAGCAGAGCGGTCTTTTTAATACGTCCCCCCCTTTTCACGTCTGAAATATACTTGGGTAAAATAAAAAGCTGCTTGCTAACCAGAACTAACCATGACCGACTAGAACTTGGGGCTTTTGAATTTATCTGAAATGCTAACCACAACTAACCAAAACTAACCATGACCGATTAAGGGCGTTTGATTTTGTCTAAAAGGTCGATCATGGTTAATTCTGGTTAGTTAAAGCAGGAGCGGTCTTTTTTAATACGTCCCCGCATTTTCACGTCTGAAATATAATTAGGGAAAATAATAGGAAAAATAAAAAGCTGCTTTGCTAACCAGAACTAACCATGACCGACTAGAACTTTTAAATTTGTCTGAAATTCGGGGACGTATTAAAAAAGGCCGCGCATGCTTATATGCTGGAATATCTTTCTCTAGATAGTCTCTCCTGTTAAAACAGCTTTTTATTTTCCCCAATTATATTTTAGACGTGAAAATTTGGGGACGTATTAAAACAGACCTCCATTTGGCAACACTGCACGCTGACGTTTCTTGTCATAAAGGGGAGTTTTCGCATTATATGGAGAAAATCAATGGTAATTTTAAATCTTAAAATCAAAATAAAAAATATTAAAACACATAATTTCTCTTCTCCGCCAGTATATTTGCAATCCCTGAGGACCCTAGAATATGACTATATAAAAATTTTGCCAAATAATCCAAAAATAGAAGAAAACCGTATATGCAAGTTTTACCATTCTTTGGATTTCTTCATGTTGAAATAATCACAACAAGAAAATATAAACGAAAATAAAAACTCAGGATAATCTATCGCCCGGAAATTTTCAAAGCTAACTGCGTGTCAAACATTGACATTTTAAAACGAATGGACCGGTTCCTCCCCATAAACGCAATGATCGGAGCTTGCGGCCAACATTAGAAAGAGAGGTTCGAGAGAGATATGGAGCTAGTCAGGGCAAAAAGCTTAAGAATTTAAATGAGAAAGGCGCGTTTTACATTTTTTTGATTTATTAATCAAGTAACTTATAAAATTAAAAAAATGTTTGGGTTTTAAGAATTCAAAAACAATTTTAAAATAAAAATTTTACTAATAAACATTTGTTTAAAGCATGATTTT